>CM040244.1:79574089-79704549 GCA_022545495.1 Chrysanthemum lavandulifolium | reverse complement strand
TAATATCACAAAGAACTTATTATCACACTAAAATAAGAATAGTGTAACTTAATATCACACTAAAATGTTATTTCAACTAATATCGAGTTAGTAAAATTGCAAAGATTAATCAATTCGTATATTATGATATTATCATTCTATTTTAAATTAATATTAAAATAGTGTGATATTAAGATATTTTTTTAATATCAGATTAAATATCAAAGTTACTTCTCTATAATATATCACACTATTTTAATATCAGACTGTCTTAAACAAAATATTAATATTCAAATCCTATTTTTTTTTTTTTTTTTTTATTATAATTGCATGTTTATAATGAGGTATATCTGTTAATATTGTTTAAATATCACACTTAGTTTTACTTTTACATACATGTCAAATAGTGATGAAATTAACTCAAAGTTTTACATTTAATTTTCACAATATAAATTTGTTTATAATATATCACACTACTTTTACTATCACACTACTTTTACTATGATATTGTTTAATAAATTTGTAAAAAAATTAATACTAACTAAATATAATATTTTCAAAAATTAAATATGATGTATACATAAAGATCAATTGTTTTTAAGAATTTATAGAGCTTTCATGTGGTATGTTTGTCCAGTGTGCCTTGAGATAAAGGGAAACACATCTTATACTGGTAGCGATGGTGTTACCAGGGAAAACACAACCACAGGATATAGTGGTGGATATGTGTGCTTATTTTTGTTATAATAATTGAATTTTTCTTACAATTTTAATCTGTTGACTTTATAAGTCAAACAAAAGAGACTTTAAATACTAACAATTTTGAGTAGTTTTTGACGATACTATTATTTTTTTAAAATGATCATTGAGTTATATTATTAAAAAAAATGTTATATTAATTTTGGAACATTTTAATAAAGTATAATATTGAATTTTTGTTACATTTTTTAATCTGTTGACTAAGTCAAACAAAAGATATTTTAAATACTAACAATTATTTTTTTAAACTGATATTTGAGCTATATTATTTAAAAAATGTTATATTAATTTTGGAACATTTATTTTAATAAATGTGTTTAAAATGTCAGTAAATTAATATCACAGTAACTTATTATCATACTAAAATAAAAATAGTCTAACTTAATATCACACTAAAATGTTATTTCAACTAATATCAGAGTTTAATGATATTATCATTCTATTTTAAATTAATATTAAAATAGTGTGACATTAAGATATTTTTTTAATATCAGATTAAATATCAAAGTTAGTTCACTATAATATATCACACTATTTTAATATCAGACTGTCTTAAACAAAATATTAATATTCAAATCCTATTTTTTTTTTTTTTGTTATAATGAGCTATATCTGTTAATATTGTCTAAATATCACACTTAGTTTTACTTTTACTTACATGTTAAATAGTGATGAAATTAACTCAAAGTTTTATATTTAATTTTCATATAGTTTTTCAATAATGTTTTGCTTTTTTTAATTCATGTTTTTTTTATATATATTTTTTCACATTCAAGATATTTGTATTACTATCAGAGTTACTTGCATAAATATATGATATTGTATTACTATCACTGTCTTAATATCACAGTTAGTAAAATTTCAATTAATATCAGAATTAGTAACCTGGATGACAACTTTAAATATTTAGTGACTTAAGATAAATTTTGACGTTATTAAAGTATTTGTTGAAAACTTTAAATATTAAAGTATTTGTTGAAAACATATATACATAACACGCTATTACTTGTCAGATTTTATAATGATGAAAAGTACCTCCTCGAGACACAAAATATTACTTTTTATGTGCAACTGACATATATGTCAGATAATTCTTTCGAAATTCCTAGCAGCATTTTTTCAAACTGATAGCTATCAATGTCAGATACTATTTAAAATGATTTGACAATACAATATTTAAAATGATTTGACTATACAAATATATAATATCAGAATTATTTGTCTAGAGATATATGATATTGTATTTCTATCACAGTGTCTAGATATATGCTATAGTAAAATTTCAATTAATATCAGAGTAAATAAAATGAATGACTGAAAGAAAATATTAATATTGTATTAATGTCAAATTTTATTGTTTAATTATGATATTATCTTAATATAAAAGTTAGATAATTTAAATTGAATTATATATAAAAAATATCATATTAATGTTAGTATTTTAATAAAAAAATTAATACTAACTAAATATAATATTTTCAAAAATTTAATATGACGATATACATATTGATATTCTCTTAATATCAGAGTTAGTTGGCCTATGACGTAGTAAATTTCAATATTTTTAATGAGTAAGTTTCAATATTTTTTGAAATTCAAGATATTGTATTAATATGAAAGTTAGTTGCATAATATGATATTGTATTACTATCGAGTGTCTTAATATCAGAGTTAGTAAATTTTCAATTAATATCAGAGTTAGTAAAATTTGAAAGATTAATCAATTCATATATTATGATATTATCATACTATTTAAAATTAATATTGTCTTAATATAAGAATTACTTTTTTTTATAAAGATATTTTTTTAATATCAGATTTAATATCAAAGTCAGAGTTAGTTGTCTTAATATATGATATTCTGTTGATATCATAGTTTTGAAACAAAATATTTAAAATCAAAATCAAAAAAATTTATTATTTTTTATGTTCTATGACGAATACATGTTAATATTCTCTTAATATCATAGTTTGTCTACATTTATTAAGTAATTTGCAACTGACATATATTTTCAGAATGTAAATTTGTAGATTAGGAATTTTTTTTTTTTAAATTTCACATTTTTTAATAATTTTTTTTTTGTAAATTTGTAAATTTGTCAGATTTTATAATGATGAAAAGCACCTCCTCGACACACAAAATATTACTTTTTATGTGCAACTGACATATATGTTAGATAATTCTTTCGAAATTCCTAGCAGCATTTTTTCAAACTGATATATGAGCTATCAATGTCAGATACTATTTTTAATATCTCGTAAACTTAATATCACAAGAACTTAATATCATAATAAATTAAAATAGTGTAATTCTTTCGAAATTCCTAGCGACATTTTTTCAAACCGATATATGAGCTATCAATGTCGATACTATTTAAAATGATTTGACAATACAATATTTAAAATGATTTGACTATACAAATATATAATATCGAGTTATTTGTCTAGAGATATATGATATTGTATTTCTATCACGGTGTCTAGATATATGCTATAGTAAAATTTCAATTAATATCGAGTAAATAAAATGAATGACCGAAAGAAGATATTAATATTGTATTAATGTCAAATTTTATTGTTTAATTATGATATTATCTTAATATCAAAGTTAGATAATTTAAATTGAATTAGATATAAAAAATATCATATTAATGTTTGTATTTTAATAAAAAAATTAATACTAACTAAATATAATATTTTTATTCTTAAAATACTATTAAGAATATTATTACCACTATATCTGAGCATATAAAGAAATAAAGTAAGCAGTTGTACTTTAAATATTATTCATTTTTTAAGGGATCTCTATATTCGTTTGTACAAATCACTATGTTTTTTGCCTATAAATATTCCATCAATCACACATAGAAAAACATAAAAAAAATTTCTTCATTTTCATTTTATGTTTTTTTTGCAGTTTTAATATAATGAATGTTTTTATATTAAAAATCTATTTTTTCGTATCATCGATAATTTATTATCTTTGGAAGATTTTTTTATTTGTATATTTTTTAAATCGAAATCTAGATATTCTACCGAAAGTATTTGTTATTGAAGAAAAAAATGTTTATCAATCATTATATTTCAGGACCATATAAGTTTTTCTTCAACTAACTTTTCAACTTTGCTTTTTCTAACAAAGCATTTGTTGATAACATTCACAAAGCATTTGTACAGAACATTCATATTCAGCTTCAAAACCAGTTCTATGAGGCTTGGAGCAGATGCCATAGTTTTCAGCGAAGAACATGAAGTTGAAGATCAATTATGGAAGATGAAGATGAAGATTTTTAAAAAGAAATGAAGATGAAGAATAATATGAAGATGAAGATCAATTGTTATTGTAGAAAAATTTTAATTTTTAATGGTTTTTATTAAAATATAAATTAATTAAAGTTTATTTTCAGTGAATTCCTACCAAGATATGCTATGTTTTGTGTGTTTCTTTTGTTATAATATTTAATTTTTATTTAAAAAATGTTATATTAATTTTGGAACATTTATTTTAATAAATATGTTTAAGTTAGAAGTTTATATTATTTTAAAAATGTTATATGTCGAAACATAATATCACACTAACTTAATATCACACTAACTTATTATATAGCGTATATTTTCAAAATGATATTTGAGCTATCAATGTCGATACTATTTAAAATGATTTGACAATACAATATCACTTTATCGTAATAAAATAATATTAATATCATATTTAAATTTTATTTTCCATGTATAATTTAAAGGTTAATTATATTATTTAAAAAAATGTTATATTAATTTTGGAACATTTATTTCAATTTAATATCAGAGTTAATAAAATTTCACAGATTAATCAATTCATATACTATGTCTTTTTTCTTAATCATCACTTTCTATCAAAACCTTTTTTAAGTTTGGTGTTTAATTTTGACAACTTTTAATATATTATTCTGCTTTTTATTGTACCTCCTCGATTTTATAATGATGAAAAGTACCTCCTCGAGACACAAAATATTACTTTTATGTCCCTTGACATATATGTCAGATAATCTTTAAAGTTGATTTTGACTGTACACAAGAAATTAATGTATATAGTTATCATATTTCATAAATATAGTTATTTAAAATATTAAATATAACACATATTATTTTTAATGAATATAACTATCATATTTCATAAATATAGTTATTTAAAATATTAGTTGTCTTAATATTATTTTAATATTTAAAATCAAAATCAAACAAATTTAATATTTTGCATATTAAAAATTCAAAGATTAATCAATTCATATATTATGATATTATGATACTATTTAAAATTCAAATTAAATGCAAGAATTTAAGATGAGAGTTAGTTGTTATAAAATGAATGACTGAAACAAGATATTAATATTGTATTAATATCAAATTTTCTTTATTATATTATCTTAATATCAGAGTTAGCTGTTATATTTAAAACCAAAATCAAAGAAAAATTAATATTTTCATGTTCTATGACGTATACGTATTAATAATGTATTAAATATCAGACTTTTAGTTGGCTTATGACGTATACATATTTGAATATCTGTTTACATTTATTAAAAGTAAATGTATATAATTATCATATTAAAGATACCTCCTCGAGACACAAAATATCACTTTATCTGTGATAATCTTTAAAGTTGATTTTGACAATACACAAGACATTAATGAATATAATTATCATATTAATTTTTGTTTTTTATTTTTAATATAAATGTTTTACTTGATGTACTGTGATATTTAAAATCTTATGACGTATACATATTTTTGTTTTTTATTTTTAGCTATAAATTTAATTAATTTACATTTCATTTTTTTTAGAATCGGCAAATTTAATACTTTAAGTTTCAATATTATATTACTATGAAAATTTCACACTTTTAAATGATATCATAATATCTAAATTTCAGATAATATTTAAAAATTATTTATAATAACTATTATATTATTATTATCATAGTATGTAAATGTCATAGTTATAATAGTATGTAAATTTCGAATGGTATTTAAAAATTATTTAATATCACAGTAACTTAAATTTGTTTTTTTATCACCTAATATATAATGTCAGAAAAAAGACACATGGGTAAGAAGACTAGACGATACACATAAATTTGAGGAACAACCTTATCCTTATTTTTGCAATATAAATTTGAACATTCCCACTTCAAAAATGTACTCAAAAAAAATTGTTTAAATAAAAGGAATATTGTATCTCTTTTTTAAGAAAAGGTTTTTTTTTAGAAGTGTTTATCTAAGTAAGCTATTTTCAACAAAAAGGTTTGTGTTTTTGTTTACAACTTTATAATTTATGTTTATTTAATTCTTTAGACTGATTATATGTTCTTCTTCTTTTTTTTGATTTCAGAAATGCATATTTTAATTACTCATGAAGGGCAGTTTATTTTTATACCTCTTATTGTTGATTATGGAGGAATTAGAGTATTTATTTAAATTATCACTGAAACCTAAATATTTTACTGAATTTTATCAAATCTAAAGCATCTAAAATGTCAACTGGTATGTCAATCTCTCCAAAAGATGATCTACACCAGATAGAGATTGCTTATAGTTCAGATTTGATAATAGTATAATGATGCATTATTGGTGCATCTACCATCGCCTTCGAAAGGAGGATCAGAGTCTCAATTCCTTTGGCATTCTCGGATATGGTTGTTATGAAGAAAGACGAACACGAAAAGGAATGTTATGAATAATATAATATTACAATGATGCATTCGAAAGGAGGATCAGAGTCTCAATTCCTTTGGCATTCTCGGATATGGTTGTTATGAAGAAAGACGAACACGAAAAGGAATGTTATGAATAATATAATATTACAATGATGCATTATTGGCTCATCTACCATCGCCATTGATTTTATGAGAAAAAAATGAAGGAGTAACCTACTCAAAATAGGTTATGAAGAATATTTTTTGTTTGGTTTCAAATTTTGAAATGTGTTTTGATAACCTTTGTTGCTCAGTTTTTTGTGATAGAAATGTATGAACGTCCAAGATGACGCGCAACGTACTCAAAATAGCTTATGAAAAATATTTTACCTGATTCTCGGATATAATTTTTAATATACTATTAAGAATATTATTAATTATGCAACTAGTATTAATTTTTTTCTTTTATTATTAAGAATATTATTTACGAAAAAACAGTCTAAAATAAAAATAAAAAATACCACTACAGCTAGAGCACTTGTACTTTAAAAATAACGTACATAGCCTTTAATATGAAAAACATAAAAATATTTTAATATGAACAAATAAAGTAAGCAGTTGTACTTTAAATATTATTTATTTTTTAAGGGCTCTCTATATTCGTTTGTACAAATGATCTGTCTTTTTGCCTATAAATATTTCATCAATCACACATAGAAAAAATAACAAAATTTTCTTCATTTTCATTTCATGTTTTTTGCAACTTTAATATAATGATTGTTTTATATTAAAATCTATTTTTCGTATCATCGATAATTTATTATCTTTGGAAGATTTTTTTATTTCTTTATTTTTTTAATCGAAATCTAGATATTCTACCGAAAGTATTTGTAACTTCAACTTTGCTTTTTCTAACAAAGCATTTGTTGATAACATTATTATCCAATTTTGGATAACATTATTATCCAATTTTGGTTATTTTGGACGGTGATGAGTTATTCCAAACTACAAATATGTATCATGATCAGATTGAAGACAATATTTTTTTGAAGGTGTATGTTCTTCATTAAAATTATCTGTGTCTTAACTGAAGATATTTTACAACATTAGTTTTATGTTCTTGTTATATTTGTTATTCGTTTTAAGATAAACTTTTAATTTTATTAAATAGAACATGATAATTTTATTATAAGAATAAGTGAAGTAAAATAACATAGAATTAACATTATTGTGATTTTAAATGTTACTTCTTGCATGTTGTGTAGATACAAAACGGTGCCACATGTGTAATGATAGACAAGACCTTAAACCCGAGAGATGGAAGTCCAACATTGTTGATACAAGGTATATTTGTGTGCCTACTCCTAATAAAAGTTATTACTCGTATAATGTAAGAAACGGAAGAACATGAAGTTGAAGATCAATTATGGAAGATGAAGATGAAGATTTTTAAAAAGAAATGAAGATGAAGAATTATATGAAGATAAAGATCAATTGTTATTGTATTTTTCAATATTAGTTGTCTGTTCTTGTTATATTTCTTATTCCTTTTAAGATAAACTTTTAACACTACATTACATTATTAATTTTTATTATAACAATAAGTGAAGTAAAATATATATAGAATTAACATTATATAAAATTTTCAAAACAACAATTAACATTACATAAGAAATAACATTATTGTGATATTAAATAATACTATTAGATATTCAGTCCGACACTTTTACATAATGGACAAATGTTCTTGTGTAGCATCCAACGTCTAATACAATGCATGAAACTCATGGTCGCAAATCAATGTGCTTATGCTTTCATATTCTTTGTATTCTTCTAAACAAATCGCACAAACGCCTTCAACCTTGTCAAGCATTATATTGTCATGAAGATTTTTCCTTATAGTTTCTTTTGTCAATCCCGAACCATCAAAAATCATATTTTGTTCTGCAACACCAATTATTTCAACTATATCTTGTTCTTCAAGTTGGAGAACATCTTCACGATACCTTCCCATGATAAAATGAACTAAATATGATGGTATACTGGGTATACTTTCTAATGTCTCCTGGAAATGGTTCCTATCACGAGTTGAATTGTGCATAGATTGTAAGATATGAATAATAATTGATGGAGGCACCTCTGTAAATGGCACGAAACCATTACTCATTTTGAAATAAGATTTTATTATTTTTAACACGACAACTCGAAAAATGAGACATTACTTTCAATATCAATGTTATATATAGACTTATTCACGGCATGTAAATTTTAAATTTTATAAATATAGTTATTTTAAATGTTAAATATAACATATATTATTTTTAAATTATTATTGTCTTAATATCAGAGTTACTTTTATTAATAAAGACATATTCTTAACGTCAGATTTTCTAAGAAAAAATATTAATTATTACTTTCTATCAAAACCTTTTTTAAGTTTGGTGTTTAATTTTGACAATTTTTGTGTTTTTATTGTACCTCCTCGATTTTATAATGATGAAAAGTACCTCCTCGAGACACAAAATATTACTCCGTACTTTTTATGTCCAAATGACATATATGTCAGATAATCTTTAAAGTTGATTTTGACTGTACATAAAAAATTAATGTATATAGTTATCATATTTCATAAATATAGTTATTTAAAATTTTAAATATAATACATATTATTTTTAAATTATTATTGTCTTAATATCGAGTTACTTTTCTTAATAAAGATATTTTCTTAATATCGATTTTGTGAGAAAAATATTAAGCTTCCTTTCTATTTAAAAACAAAATCAAAATTTTAATATCAGAGTTAGTTGTCTTAATATATGATATTCTGTTAATATCATAGTTTTGAAACAAAATATTTATAATCAAAATGAAACAAATTTAATATTTTTTGTAAAATATATATGACGTATATATATTTGCATATCTGTTTTATTAATATCAGAGTAAGTTGGCCTATGACGTATAGATATTTGCATATCTGTTTCATTAACTAGTTTGACTATCTGTTGGAAACTTAGATGCATAACACGCTAAGATACATGTCAGATTTTATAATGATGAAAAATATCTTCTCGAAACTCAAAATATTTACTTTTATGTCCAACTGACAAAATCAACTTTGAAGATTATCTATCATATATGTTAGTTGGAAATTAAAGTAATTTCATAAATATAGTTATTTAAAATATTAGTTGTCTTAATATTATGTTAATATTTAAAATCAAAATCAAACAAATTTAATATTTTGGATATTAAAAATTTAATATGACGTATACATATTGATATTCTCTTAATATCAGAGTTAGTTGGGCTTTGACGTAGTAAATTTCAATATTTTTTAATGAGTAAGTTTCAATATTTTTTGAAATTCAAGATATTGTATTACTATCAGAGTTAGTTGTATAGATATATGATATTGTATTACTATCAGAGTGTCTTAATATCAGAGTTAGTAATATTTCAATTAATATTAGAGTTGGTAAAATTTCAAAGATTAATCAATTCATATATTATGATATTATCATACTATTTAATATTAATATTGTCTTAATATAAGAATTAATTTTTTTTATAAAGATATTTTTTTAATATTAGATTTAATATCAAAGTCGAGTTAGTTGTCTTAATATATGATATTCGTTGATATCATAGTTTTGAAACAAAATATTTAAAATCAAAATCAAAAAATTTATTATTTTTATGTTTTATGACGAATACATGTTAATATTCTCTTAATATCATAGTTAGTTTACATTTATTAAGTAATTTGCAACCCATATATATTTTCGAATGTAAATTTGTAGATTAGGATTTTTTTATTTTTTTTTATTTTTTTTAATTTCACATTTTTAATAAATGATATTGACTTAATATCGAGTTAGTTGATATTCATATCCTATTTTTATATTTTTTTATTGATATTTGCATGTTATAATGAGGTATATCTATTATAATATATGTCTTAATATTGTCTTAATATCGACTTAGTTTTGCCTTTACATACATGTCAAATATTAAAATATCAATTTAAGTCAAAGTATTACAATATTTGTATTACTATCAGAGTTAGTTGTATAGATATATGATATTGTATTACTATCAGAGTGTCTTAATATCAGAGTTAGTAATATTTCAATTAATATTAGAGTTGGTAAAATTTCAAAGATTAATCAATTCATATATTATGATATTATCATACTATTTAAAATTCAAATTCAATGCAAGAATTTAAGATGAAGAAGAACATAAAGTTAAAAACCAATTATTATTACAATATGAATTGTCATAGCTTTGCTTCAACAAACAAATAAACTAAAATCACTCAAAGAAATCTACCATTGCTCGGGGAAGCTCGTTCGAGTTTCAAAGCTTCCTAGCCAACTCCCGTTGTTTTTGATATTTTCATTCCTATCATGACTCCTATCGCTTTGCCGGATATTGATTGTCTTTAGCATCCGGGAACACGCAAGTATACACTTTATTAAAGTTAATTCATGCTCTGTTCTAGGAAAATATCGAAATACCACGGTCTGTAGCTGGCCATGGCTGAATGTGTTTCTATCTACAACATTAGATAAATTTTCCAAAGGTAAAACACTAAGCGTGTTTGCAGCCTGAAAAATGAAATAGTGTTGGGATACGAAACATGGCAATTTAGTAATGTTTATTTGATACATATGCAATACAACATTACACTTACTCTTGTATCCAGCATTTTCAAATTTGGAGATGCCCGAATCATTACAATGGTGAACTCTACCATAAGACTATTCCCAAAATCGACATCGGACAGCTCAAGGTTAATCAGGGATACAAAAGGATCATTCATCCTAGAATTAGCTTCATGTATCAACTACAACAAGTTTTAAACATTAAATTTCATTAGTGTGTACAAATTTCTTTAACATTGTAATTATAAGTTGTAAAACTCAGATTGTTCTTACCGTGCAATCACCAAATTCCAATGAAAGAGTCTCAAGATTTTGTAGTCTCGTCAGTTGAAATATATCGGATGTTGTGATTGTCGTCACAACATTATAAAGACAGAATCTCAAATCCAAGTTCTTCAAATTCCTAAGTTTTGCAATATCCCATAGTCTCATCTCGTTTGTACTAGGACGATTCATTTTAAGAGACTCAAGTGAGGACAACCAGCAATAAAGTCCCAAACTGTACCGCTTAGGAAATTTACATGAATTAAGTCTAAGCTCAGTAGATTTGGGAAGCCATGAAAATATTCCAAAGTAGCCATAGCACAAAAATGAAGTACCATATGTTTCAATTCGATACGAGAGTAAAGTTGGGTTGGGATCGTAACTGGGTCACCATACCAGTTTGTAATAATCAACTCCTCAATTCCATGTTCAGCCAAAAACAAGAGCCAGTCTCGAATCTCTTCATAATGAAAGTTGTGTCTTCCAATCATTGATATTGGCTCTACAGAGAAGACAAACTTTCTTATTGGACCTATAAGCCGTTTTAAGAGTCTAGTAACAAGCTTCCCATCAAACTCATATGTTAAATAATAAAAGAAATCCTCATCAATTATGACATCGGTGAGCAATGTCCACTTAGACCTCCAGTTTAGCTAAACTAGAGGTTCTCACCGCTTCTAACAAAGGCAAACGATTCAAAATATTAGTGATCACTATATCGAGCATGTTGCTAATACGATTGATCAACATGGTATTATTGGAAGTTGGATTTGTCTTTTTGAGTTATGGAAATGAGGATTTACGTTAGGTTTTTGATATTCAGTATATCGTTTCTGGATAAGGGTTGAATTTGAAACACTATATAAACAAATTGTTGATGTACACTTGTACAGTGATGTTAAACTTTCAATAATATCATATCAAAAAAACATATAAAAAACTTGAATGAGCACTAGTAAATAACACTTAGATTTTTTTTTTCTATCTATTAATATAACAAATAATTTTTCTAGTAAATAATTTTTTTTCTAGTAAATGATACCATTTTTTAACATTTTTAACATATCATATTTCTGAAATAAAATATTAATCTTCACATCGTATTTAAAAACAAAATAAAAGGAAAATTTATAATTGCATTTTCTAATGTGATAGTTAGTTGTTTCCATTTTTTATTTTAGTATCATACTTTGTTAGAAGATAAAGTATCAGAATAATTACCATTGAAATTTTTATTTAAATTTCATATTTTTTAATATATGATATTTTTCTTAATATCAAATTTAGTTGTCTTAATAGTTTATTTAATATCACACTGACATACTTGTATTTTTATTATAGTTTCTTAAGTCAAACAGATATTCAAATATATGATATTGTCTTAATATCAAAGTCTAAAATATATGATATTTTAGACTCTGATATTAAGACAATATCATATATTAAAGACAAATAACTTTGATATTAAGAAAATATCATATATTAAAGACAAATAACTTTGATATTAAGAAAATATCATATATTAAAAATATATGTAATTTAAACACACCGTGATATTAAAATAAAAAAATAACAATTGAATCTTCTATGACGTATATACATAATAAAATTGTCTTAATATCATTGTTTGTTTGACTATGCATATTATACATTTATTAAGTAATTTCAAACCGACATAAATGTTTTGGATACTATTTTATAGTGGTTAAAGATATCTCCTCGAGACACAAAATATCACTCTGTCTGTTCTAATCTTTTAAAGTTGATTTTGACAATACACAAGACATTAATGAATATAATTTTAATTTAATTAGATAACAAGATGTTACTTAAATTTCATATTTTTTAATATACGATATTTCGTTAATATCAGAGTTAGTTGTCTTAATATATAACTTTGTTTTATTATCAGAGTTTCTAAAACAAAAAATTAATATTCACATTCCTATTTAAAAATAAAATCAATTTTTTTTTATAATTGCATCTTCTAAAGAGCTATGTATATTAATATTGTCTTAATATCAGACTTAGTTTTGGCTTTGACGTATATATTTATTAAGTAATTTTAATCTATATTCAATAACACACTGACATACATGTCAGATAGTGATGAAAAATTCTTCCTCGAGACTTAAAATATCAATCAATGTCAAAGTTTTTCATTTAATTTTAATATAGTTTTTCAATTATGTTGCTTTTTAAAATATATTTTTGTTTTTATTTAAATTTACTAAAATAATTTTAAATTTACTGTGATATTAAACTTATTCTAATATTATTAGAGTATGTAAATTTCATAGTTTAATAAAGATGTTTTTACTTTAAAACAACTTTGATGTACCGTGTTAAATAATTATTTAATATCACAGTAACTTAATATGACATTAATATCATAGTAATTTGTAAGCAGTAGTAATTTTTCTTTTTACAACAGTATATTTTTTTTTAATTTCATATTTTTAATATATGATATTTGTGTTAATGTCAGAGTATCAAAAGTCCTACTTGTATTTTTCTTATAGTACATATAAAACTTATTATTTTTCCTCTATAAATATGACCATTTCCGATCTCTCAAAAAAACAGACCAAGCAATCAACTCATTATAAATTTCAATCTATATTCAAAAAGATTGATGATCATTTTGCTGTATAATTTTATTTTTTTGCTTCGTTAATATATGAAATCTAGATATTTTACCGAATATTGAAAGTGAAACAACTTACAAGTAAACAATTTTTCTTACAAATCATCAAGTTGTCTCACTAAGTGTTACCCAAAACCCTAAATCCTAAACCCTTAAGTATTTCATCTTCAAGAATAATCAATGGTGTATGATAATCAGATAAAGTCGCAAATGTTTTTTTGTGCTTTTAAAACCTTATTCTATCAAAATCATATGTCATTGAACATTTTTGTTTTTCCAGTTTCATCAACAAAGCTTAGAAATGATGCTATATGATCATGCTTTGCGATAGTCACGATTGATGAAGCGAAAGAGGTTTGGGGTGAAAGTGGGATCAAGGAATGAGTTTATCATGAAGATGAATGAGTTTCATTATGAAAATGACTTTCGAGATGAAAAACAAGCGATGTGTAATGTAAAATGCAATTCTGCATATATCTATTTCAACAAGTCATAGTAATTCTGATATTAATATCTTTTTTTACATTTTATGCTATGAAAATCAATGATAACTTAAATTTATATTTTAATATGATTGTCACATTTAATTTCTATATTTATTTTGCATTAAAACTTATTCTGATATTAAAACTGGGAGAACCATACAATTTTTATTAGCGTGAAAAAATTTGTTGTCAAAAAAAAATTTGTTGAAACAAAGATTAATAATTAGTTACAACAAAGATATTATGATATTAAAAATGGGAGTACCATACAGTTTACTATAATCAGACATTCATGCTTTCTGAATAATAAAATCTATATTACAAAAATCAGAAATTTCTTAATATCTTTCTAAATCATCAAAAATAATATCAAAATTTCTTAATATTACATAAGAATAAGGTCAATTAAAATCTGACTAACAACAATATTTAATGTCACAAAATTTCTTAATATCACATAAGAATAACTGATATTAATTTCATTGCTTATCTTGCAAAGAGCTTCCCATATACCTGCATGTATTTCATCTTTCAAAGGTGGCAAACCAAATTCTTTAACAACCTTTACAATCATCAAAGCAAAGACCATCAACTATCGCTCTTACTTTGTCTAGACAAGTTTCATGAATCTATACAAGAAATAGATAGTATATCAAATTTTTATAATTTGTAATAGCATATACAAGCCGATAGTTAAGATTTTTAATATCGATTAACTATCGTGAAATTCTTAATATCTCTAAATCATCGAAATAATATCAAAATTTCTTAATATCACATAAGAATAAGGACAATTAAAATTTGACTAACATCATTGACCATTTTTTTTCTTGTTGCCTCTTACGCACACTTATCAAATATTTCTACATCTTTATATCTCTAAATGATCGAAATAATATCAAAATTTCTTAATATCACATAAGACGAATAATATACTATGATTATATTTGTTGTTTCATCTTGGAAAAGTCATACACAAAAGATAATATACCTCAATTTTTGTGATGGTAGTGTAGCAAAACTTTACTATGATTATATTTGTTGTTTCATAAGGATAATTGCCGCATGTCAAATACTCAAATATCGAGTTACTTGTTCTATTTTTATTTAATATCACAAAGTATTTAAATTTCATAATATATGTATTTTTATTAGTCAAACAGATAGTCAAATATGATATTTTCTTAATATCAAAGTTAGTTGTCTTTAATATATGATATTGTCTTAATATCGAGTCTTCTTTTTAATCTTAATATCGAGTCTTCTGTTTTAATCTTTAAATTGTCTTAATATCATAGTTTGTTTGTCGATACTATTTTTATAGTGGTTAAAGATATCTCCTCGAGACACAAAATATCACCGTCTGCTTTTAATCTTTAAAGTTGATTTTAATATAATGTCGAAAATATACCTACCAATGTCAGTTTATATTTATTAGTTTTGAAATAAATTTCAACAACAACCTTATCCTTATTTTGCTATATAGATTTGATCATTCCCACTTCAATAATGTAATAAAAAAAGTGTTTAAAAAGGGAATATTACATATCTTTTTAAGAAAAGTTTTTTTTTTTTTTTTTTTTTGAAATCTTAATCTATGGAAGCTCCTTTTACAAAAGGTTAGTGATTTCCTTTTAATAACTTTTAATTTATGTTTATTAATTCTTTAGACTGATTATATCTTTTTTCCCGAATCTTTGGAATTATTATTTTGTATATATTTTCAATGAAACCTAAATATTTTACCGAATTTTATCAAATCTAAGCAATGGAATGTCAATGATAAATATCACAATCTCTCCGAAGATTTGATAATATTGCCATTGAAAGGAGCATCGGTCTCTCAATTCTCGAATATGTTTGGTTCTTCGGAAAAAAATGAACTAGCGTTCGAGACGAGGACGAACGTAGTCAAGATAGGTTATGAAGAATATATATTTGTTTTGTTGGTGTTTTTTATTTTGGTTTCAAATTTTGAATATATAAATGATTGAGCGTTTGAGACGAGTGTGTAATGTACTCAAGATAATTCTTAAATGAAGAATTATGTATATATCTATTTCAACAAGTGATAGTAATTCTGATATTAATGTCTTTTTTTACGCTATGATTGTCACATTTAAATTCTATACTAGAAACAGCAGTAGAAATTTTTCATTAGCAATAGAATCTACAACATAAAATATTTCTGTGCAGCATCATAAAAATTTGTTGAAGCAGCAGATCAATTTATTGTAGCAGCAGTAATATTTTAGTTACACCAAACTTGTTCTAATATTAAACCGGGAGTACCATACGTTTACTAGAGTAATAAAATCTATATTACAAAAATCAGAAATTTCTTAATATATTTCTTGACTTTTCCAGTATGAAATTTCTTAATTAGTTGCTAATGTTTTTTATTTTTTAAACAATTGTTGTGATAAAAACAATTGTTGTGTAATGTAAGATGCAATTATGCATATCTCTATTAAAACAAGTCAAAGTAATTCTGATATTAATATCTTTTTTTACGCTATGATTGTCACATTTAAATTCTATACTACAAACAGAAGTAGAAATTTTTCATTAGCAATAGAATCACCAACATAAAATATTCTGCTCAAAGAATAGAAAATTTGTTTTGCAAAGAGAAAAAAATTTGTTGCAAAGAAGATAATATTTTAGTTACACCAAACTTGTTCGATATTAAAATTGCGAGTACCATACACTTTACTATCATCGACGGTCTTCCTTTCTCGAATAATAAAATCTATATTACAAAAATCGAAATTTCTTAATATCTCTAAATCATCGAAATAATATCAAAATTTCTTAATATCACGTAAGAATAAGGACAATTAAAATCGACTAACATCATTGACCATTTTTTTTCCTGTTGCCTCTTCTTCACGCACACTTATCAAATATTTCTACATCTTCAAATGTAAAAATTTGGATCTCTAATATCTTTAATTTCGTTGCTTATCTTGCAAAGAGCTTCCCATATAGTGGATGTATTTCATCTTTCAAAGGTGGCAAGTTAAATTCTTTAACAAAGATTTACAATCATCAAAGTCTGCAAATCAACTATCACTCTTACTTTGTCTAGACAAGTTTCATGAATCTATACAAGAAATAGATAGTATATCAAATTTTTTATAAAATTGTAATAGCATATGCAAAACTTTATTATGATTATATAAAGCAATAATACCGATCCTTATCGTATTCTAGCAAATCAAAGTAAATGTGATCATCACAAATAGAAAAATCTTCAAATACTTCCATTCTTTTCTCCGACTTTTTGAGATGGTAGTGTAGCACACATATATTTGTTGTGTCATAAGGATTATTGCCGCATGTCAAATATTTTAATGTTTCGATTAATAAAGAATTTGCGACCTTAATTTCTTGTTTAACTTGGCTCAAGCATTTTCGCATTTTTGCTTATAATCGGACAAAAATCATCCACCTTGAACTTTCTTCTTCATCAACTAATCTTTCTTCTCCTTCATTTTATATAACAAGTCGATAGTTAAGATTTTTAATATCGATTAACTATCGCCTACTAGTACTAAGTTACTATTTTTGCTACTAGTACTAATTTGAATTAATTATCGATTAATCGAATTAACTACTTTATCAAATTTATTAAGTAAGTAATATGAAAGAAATTTCTTAATAATTCTTGATATCGATTACCTATCATAATAATTTTTCGAGACAATTTATAAACATGAAAGAAATTTTTGATATCGATTACCTATCATAATAATTTTTCGAGACAATTTATAAACATGAAAGAAATTTCTTAATAATTGATTAACTACAATTATTATCATATCCCTTTTCGGTTTATAATAAAAATAAAATGATAAGAAAATCGAAATTTAGTTGATATCGAATAGGTATCATCGGACACAATTAATATCGAAATAAACATTATAACGAAAAAATTAAAGATCTTAATATGATATAAGCAATCTTGAGTTTACATATCGAATAAGCACATAAAGAAAAAAAAAGAATTTTTATAAACTTATTATCGAATGACAATGTTAAGAAAAAGGGAATTCGTTAATATCGATTAGCTCTCATCGACACCTTTAATATCGAATAAAATGATAACGAAAACGTAAATTTTTAATATCATATAAGTAATCTTCGCTTTTTAATATCAATTAAAAAATGTTAAAAATTTTTAATCGAGATATTTATAATGAACCTTATTAACTTCAGTTTCACCGTTAATATCGAATAAATAAAATGAAAACGAAACGAAAATATCTTAATATCTCGAATAAAATTTTTAAGAATTTTTATTGTGTTAATGTTAAATTAGCTATATTCATTTAATAAAAATGTTAATAAGAATGGAAATATCTTAATATCATATTAGAAAGCTTTAGTTAAAATTAATATCGAATAAGTATCTTAAGAAAAAATTAATTATGTTAATATCGAATAGCTATCTTCGCTTGAATTATATCGAATAGCAATATTCTTAATATCGATTATCTATCATCGATATCCCTAATATCGGACTAACTATCATAAAAAATTCTTAAATTCAAATTAAGAAACTTACCTTCGTTTATTTCGCAAATCTTAAACTTGATGAAATCATTTTTTTAGATTTTTTTTTTTTTTTTTTTTTAGTTTATGTTTTGTATGTTTTGTTATTCGATCTACACCGATATTATAATAATATAGATTAATTACGAAAATGCCACCGCGTTTTTTTAACGTAGATCGATGGACGCTTGATCGTGCGGTGACATTCATCCGTACCATCCGTACTTTAAAGTTGGAACGCACCCGATCCCTTCCCTATATATATATATATATATATATATATATATATATATATATATATATATATATATATATATCAAAGACTCATATTTTCATTAGTTGTAAGCACAACGCTTGCAATTATTGAGTGCATAGTTGAATTGCGATGTCAAAGAGTTCATGCGACTATGCAAGACTGCTTTATGGGCCAACTAACTAGTCTATCTCCAGCAAAAAAACTTCTAATAAATTATGTTTGTTATTGTTTTAAACAGAAATCGAATATGAGTTACTTTTAAGTTTTAAAGGCCTCGCCCTTGTTAAAATCGAATATGTTTCTTATCAATTTCATTCTTTTTACGCATTACTTTCTCAATTCATTCTTAAAACTATCAAAATTAAGTGAATCTTATAACATCATCAAATCAAATCTTGGTGGATAAACCAACAAAACTATACCACAAATTAGTCGTTCTTTCTATTACTGGGGCGTAACATAATTAGCTACTAATTCAACAAAGTAGATCAAGTTCAGTCATCATCAAATAACCTATTTAATATGTTAAGACGCTTGATCTTCTCGCGACATATGTAAAGTTTTAAAATTACTATATGCACATTTCTGGGCGGATGAAAATTGTTCTAACGAAGTTATCCAAATTAAAAGTTTAAAACACAAACATTTAAGTCCAGGACTCATTTAAAAAAACTCAGAAAAACTTCGTTAGCTTATTTCATTTCTATTAGCTATAAAACATTTTTGGGAGTGTTTGTTTAAGCTTATATGTGGCTTATGAGCTTATTTATTTTTCGGCTTATATATCATAAGCCTTAATTTTTCAACTTATTTAAAGACTTGTGAGTTTATATAAGTTTATTATGATATGATAAATTTATATAAGCTTATAAATCTCAAAATAAGGCAAAAGATTGATCCTTATGACATATAAGCAGAATAAAATAAGGCTAACCACACTCGATCGAGTAAGTTTATAGAGCTGAGAATATCGGTCGAACCAAGAGTTTTGGAAATATGGGTCACCATTTTGACCGATTATGCACAAGAGTTTTGTTATTTAAAATATTTGAATTAAAAAAATAAAAAAATAATTCGATCATCGTGACAATTTAATCGTGTGGAATCATAAAAAAAAAAAAAAACTGATGCGACAAGATCACGCTTTGAACGACTCAGTCCTACTTAAGCTCAGGTATAGCAAAAACAAACACCCCCTTCATTTCCATTAGCTATAAAATATTTCAAATATCAACACCACACACCACACCACAACAACTACAACCAATGGCAACTCACCCCCTCTTCCTCTCACTCCCACACCACCCAACACTCCCCTCCCCTCACCGTCACCTCCCTCCTCACCGTCACAGCAGCACCCGTAACCGTCACTTTATCAAACCCATCCATCTACCTTTACATCATCACACCAAACCATATATATCCACGTCAGCTTACATAACCGGTCCAGCATCCGATGCAATAGTCTCAAGCGATGATCCAACGGTGGAAGAATCCGGTTCTCCTGAACCGGTACAACCGCTTAATACCATTAGTCCAGGGATTTTACTCAAACTTTTGTCTCGTCATAAAGCTAGAATTGTTGCTTGTATTGTTAGTCTTGTGTGCTGTACTACTTGTACTCTCTCAATGCCTATATTATCCGGTACGTTATGCTTATTAAATTACATATATACCCTTAAATTTATTTATTAAGATTTTATTTTAATGTCTTTTTATGTCATTTTGCACGTTATAATTAGAGCTACTACTACCTTATCAAATTCTTTTATTAAGCAAACAAACAACTACCTCAAGTGCTGCTGCCTTTCGCCGAACATACTTGGCGGACCCAGGATTCTAGAGGGCGGGGGGCAAAAAAATTTTTTTTTGATAAAATTTGTGATGAACTTTAATAAAAAGGTCATAATTTTTTTTACACTAAAAACTGGTATTTTTTTTAGATTAAGATAGAGATATAAGGTTTTTACATTGTTTGATCTTAAGGTGGGGGGCAATTTGATTTTGTAATGGGGTGCACTTTAATAAAATGGTCCTAAAAAATTTTTTTTTACACTAAAAATTGATACTTTTTGGCGAACCATGGAGGGCACCGCCGCCCCCCCCTAACCTCCATGTAGTTCCGCCCCTGCTCACTGTTATAACTACGTTGCCATACATACACCTACTAACTGCCATAGCTAGTTTTGCCAAACAAACAGTAGTGAGAAGCAGTAGCAGAATAGAAAATACAAACATCAACTAAACGCGTTTTCTATATTTTCAAGTGTTTTGTGGAGATAAATTTTCATTCCAAATTCTTACAAAACTAGAGATAGAAAACAAGAGAATTTTTTCTCCAACTAAACGCACCCTAATGTTCCTCGCCAAACAAGCTTTAATGCTAGTTGCTCCAAAACGTTCCCTGCCAAACATACCCTAAGTTAACTAATTATGGTAACTAATAATTGAGATGCAAATATGATAGTAGTTAACGAAATTTAGTTACTTAGTTTCAGTTATTATTGTTAGAAATAAACACTGAAAGTTAGATCAAAAGAATTATTGTATATCGATTTGAATAGAGTTATGCTAGTTTTTTTTTTTTTAATTTTTATTTTTAGGCTAAGATAACTTTGACATGAAGATGTACGGATTAGAATAAAAAACTCAAAAAAGGTTGATAATCGGCAATGCTGACCGATCCACATTCTAGAACCAACCAACTGAGTTGCTAATAGACTCGTAAATATTTGTCACCGTGATGAAGTTTAACCTAATTAGTGCTCGAAAGGTGATTTAGGCTGATTTGTGATAATGCTGAGGAAATTGGGGAAATGATTGAAACACGATTTAATATTGTTTAGCTAATGTAGGATGTGTTTGTTGTGGAGTTAGAAGGGTAACAATTGGTAAATGGTTGATGTATTTGTAGGAAGGTTTTTCGAGGTATTAATAGGTACGAGATCAGAGCCGTTATGGCAGCTTTTAAGCAAGGTTGCAGTGCTGTATACGTTGGAGCCAATCTTTACGGTTATTTTTGTTGTGAATATGAATACGATATGGGAGAAGGTTATGTCGAGCTTAAGAGCTCAAATATTTGGCAGCGTATTGATTCATAAGGTAATATTGGTGGTTTATAGTTTATTGGATGCATTTACAATTTACCTGCATTGTATGTTATACTGTCGTGAGTAGGCTTATAAAGTAATGTAAAACATGTCAACTGCATTCTATCGGAATTTAGTTACACACTTATAGGTTTTGAACAACAAGACTCCATAGTTGCATGTTTTTAATAACAATGTAACTACCAAGTTTTATTTGTTCATCTAAGTCCATATACAAAATGTTGTATAATGCTTTGCTGGTCTAGTACAAATTTGGATGTTGGTATTTTTTTTGTATCACAGTACATGTGGGGTGCCTTCTGGCCAACACGTCACGTCTCATCTAAAAGCGCAACTTTAAGTGTTTAACGTAGAATTGTATCTGAAAGGTTCTATATCATAGAAAAATGTTTCTTGCCAAGTTTTAATGCTTCTGTCTCATTTTTCTGCAGGTGGAATTTTTTGACAAATACAAGGTATGTATTCAAACTCATTTTACTCTCTAACTACTCCCGTTATGAGATTTAAGATGATAAATATATATGTCCCTGTAATTTGTTATTTAATTTTGCATCATACAACTTTTTTCCAGTGATATGACCTTTGTCAATTTGCCATTGAGACTAGGCCTTGAAAATATGATATCAGTAAATGGCTGTGTTTTTCTATAACAGATATCTTTTGTTCCTGATAGGTTGGTGAACTCACTGCTTTATTGACAACCGATTTGGGTTCGTTCAAAAACATTGTGAGTGAGAACATTTCAAGGGATCGTGGTTTCAGGGCACTAACCGAGGCAAGCTACTCTACACTAAGTAAAAGTGAGCTTATGCTTATGCTTATTTTTTACCCCTCTTTCTCAGTGAGAAAAGTGGACTTTTTACATACAAAGGAAACAAGTTTTAATGAAAAGTATTTCCTACTTCTATGTGCTTTTAATAATCTTCTTCATAGATATAATAAAATTTATATATTTATACAAGTGAATCAGTATAACTTCATAAGACCTGGTGCAATTGCAAAACATTTGGCCCTAAACGTTAAACGATTTATTTTAATTGTGTACACCAGTCATATATGTCATGTATGCTATATTATAAGTTATAAAATGGTCTTAATAAGATGTTCGTCTAACTTTGTATACCTTTTTTCTTCTTTGCAGGTTGTTGGAACAATGTGCTTGCTGTTTGTTCTGGCCCCCCAACTTGCACCAATTCTGGGTGCACTTATTCTAGCTGTTTCCGTTTTAGCTGGTAAGTTATTATTTATCATTTGTTTGCATGAACTTCTTTAAGAATTGTTTTAGCCTATTTTGTTCGTGATGAAAGTATACTACTCCCTTAGTTCTTTTGAAATTTTGTTGCTATGTTTTACTGTATATTAATGTATAACATATCCATCAATATGTATATTTTTTTTTTTTTGAACGGCAAATTTATAAAGAAAACTAGCAAGGCGCTAGAAGCCAATTACAAAGAAATGACATGTGGGTTTTTCAACCAATCGTTCCAAGAAAAAGAAAAACGACAACGAAATTTGCACCAATTAAAGGAATTAAGGACAATATCATCAAAAATCTCCGAACGATTAGGGGGTTTATCGTCAAAAATGGACCGATTCCTATACCTCCAAATATGCCACCACGAAGCGTAGAAAACACCTTCCAATAAGATTTTCGTCTTGGGAGGGAGACGAAACGAGGAGAACCAAGCTAACCAATCATGAAACGAAGACCATCCAACCAAGTCAATCTCCCACCAACGACATACTCTACGAAGAACCGCCTGCGCCAAATTGCATTGAAAGAACAAATGGTTAACATCCTCGTCATAAGCGTCACAAACCGGACATAAAACGGATCCAATATTAATATCTCGAAGCATCAGATTCCTCCTAGTCGGAGAGACAGTCTTTATGAGCTCGCCAAACAAAAATATTAATCTTGATAGGCATAGCTTTGATCCATCTAGTCGGCTCACAATGAGGCAACAGAAGATCGTCAAGAAAGCACGAAAGTCCTTAACCTCAAGTCCCCATCATTAGACAAACCGCAAACCCATCGATCGTTACAACTAGAGAACAACCGACTCCAACAGAGACAAGGCGAGACAATTGATGTTGTTCGATGCCTCCCTAACAGCCCTACGGAAGAAAGCTCAACAGATCCTTCAATTTATCTCCCACCGAGACGTCTTTATTCAAGTCGAGGATGAACAACCTAGAAATCGGATATAAAGAGGACTATCGCCAATCCAAATGTCATACCGTAACCGAGTAGAAACCATTACCTATGCGTTTTTACAATGATCCCGTAAATCGAACCCGTTATCTTTAAGACAATGTAGCTCCCGAATTATAGAACACCGGATAGAAGAAAAACTAGACGGTGGGAGTCAATAAATTTACCGCTGAGGCCTCGAATAACTTTGCTCCAAAGGGATCCGTCACCGAGACAAATCTCCAATCCACTTTAACAAAAGCGCACGATTAAGGAATAGAAACTTGACACCCCAAACCTCCTTGCTTTTAGAAGCAAGGACCTTATTCCAAGCCACCCACGTAATTTTATTGTCCGATGGTTCAATGCCATAGAAAAACGCCGACGAATGCTTTCCATTACTTTAAGAATACCCTTAGGAACCTTAAAATGGACATGTTATAAATTGGAGTAGCCAGACCGACTTTAAAAGAGTAAACGCCCCCAATCGAAAGAGTCTTCATCTTCCATTTAGATAGCCGTGATTTTAGATTATCAATGATATCGTTCAAGCGGATAAACGGAGGAATTTTGACCCACCATAACCCCAAGATACCGAAAGCTATTATTCATAATCGAACACCGATCAAGTAGCAAGATTCTCCACCTCTAGCCGAGAAACCCCACCCCAAGCAACCGACTTTTATTCAAATTAATTTGGAGGCCGAGGCGAGATAAAGCTCTTCAAATGGTAACAATACCTTGAGATTGGAATGAGACCACTCCCCAAGAAACATAGCATCGTCAAGATAAAATAGATGAGAAAGTCAGAATAACCTCGCGGACTTAAACCCTTGAATAAACCGTCTGCAATCGCTCTACTAAAAGAAAGATGAAGTGATTCCATAACAAGGATAAAGAGATAAGGAGCAAGAGGGTCTCCTTGTCTTAAACCACAATGCAATGAAAATTCCTTAGTAGGACTTCCATTCACAAGAATAGAAGTGTTGGCATAAGTAAAGGTGCCCCTGATCCAATTGCACCACACAGATCCGAAACCAAACGCCTGCAAAATATCAAGCAAATAATCCCATCGGACCGAATCATATGCCTTGGCGAAATCAACTTTAAAAAACATCGCATGTTTCTTCGTCCTCTTGCACCATTGGAGAACTTCATCAAGGATAAAAGGACCATCAAGAATATGTCTCCCGGCTAAAAACGCAGATTGGGTGTCCGAAATAAGGATATCCAAGACTGATGTAATTCTATTAGCAAGAATCTTCGTGACCACCTTGTAAACACAAATTTATTAAGCTAATAGGACGAAAATCATTAACAAATTTAGCATCAATAGATTTAGGAATAAGAGCGACAAAAGAAGAATTGCACCCTTTAGCGAAAGATCCATGAATGAAAAAATGTTCAACCGCTGCACAAAAATCTAGACCGACGGCATCCCAATAAGTTTTAAAAAACTCGAAGGTGAAGCCGTCAGGACCCGGGGATTTATTATCGCCACAATCCCGCATCGCCTCTTAATTTCATCGTAAGATACTTTACGCTCCAGCTCGATAGATTGGTCATGTTGAAGCCGATTAGGGAAATTGAAATTAATCTTGAATCTGAATTTAACCGGTTCTTGAAATCTAGAAGTGAAATGTTTAAGGAAAGCATCTTTAATCGAGCTAGGATCGATCTCGCACCCCATCAATAAAAATACCACGGATAGCAAGTTGAGATCTTCTTTTGTTGACAACGCCATGAAAAAACTTAGAGTTTTCGTCTCCTTCAAGAGTCCATTTAATCTTAGACTTCTGTTGAATTTCCTTAGCTTCAGTATTGTTAAGATTAATGAGTTGACGTTTCAACTCGAGTCTACGAAGAACAGCTCCATCATCCACTATACCACGATCTAAAGACTTATCAATCTCCTCCAAATCTGAAATAAGATTCTTTTTAAGCCGAGAAGCCTCGAAACGTTTCAACTTGATCCAACTACGAATAATGGGTTTAAGGGCTTGAAGTTTTTTCTTAAACCGAATCATATTATTCCGGTCCGAATGAGCTAATGAAGACCATGCAGATTTAAACATATCTTCGAACCCAACAAAATCAAACCATGAATGAAAGAATCTAAACGGAGTAGGACCAAAGTCCACATGAACTTCACGAAGAAGAATAGGCCTATGATCCGAGAGATGACGATCCAAACAGATAGCAGTGATACATGGAAATAAAGAAAAGATTCCATCCGATAAAAGAAAACGATCTAATTTACTCATCTTCGTAGCCGAAGGGTGAGACCAAGTGAAAGAATATCCTTCCATAGGGACTTCAGCGAGCCCAGAAGAAGAGATGAATCTGTCAAAATGTCTAGCACTATAAGGATTAAAACAAGATCCACGCCTTTCGTTACACGAGCGCACTTCATTAAAATCCCCCATCACAATAGCTTCACCATTCCAGCGAGCTAACAAAGACAAAAGGTAATTCCATAAAATCTTTTTATCGGAAGAAGATTGAGGAGCATAAACAACAACAAAAAGGATCTTGGAATTATTAGTGAGCCACGTTCCATAGATAGCAACAAAGTTGTCCGAGATCGTGACGTGATCTTTGGAAAAAATAGAAGTTTCCCAAATGCATAAAATACCACCCGAATTCCCAAGCGAATCACTACACGCAAAATCATAATTAGAATTACCCCACAGAGATCTCACCACCATATGAGAGACAGAAGACATTTTAGTCTCCTGGATAGCCAGAAAAGAGAGTTTAAGAGAATTAGCTAGCGTCCGAATCCACTCCTTTTTGGTCTTATGACCAAGACCTTGAATATTAATTGATAAAACATTCATCTAAACACTATACTATCTCCTTGCTGACCAATAATCTTTTCTAAATCTTGTATACAACCATCCATAGTGTAACCCATAGACTTACCAACTTTGATTAGACCCTCCATAATATCCAGAACTGAACCACCAGATTTAACTGATTGGGCTCCAACCTGTTCACAAGACTGATCCGCTGCCTCTCCAGAAGAAAATACTGATTCAGTATTCACTGCCTCAATAGCAGGAGAATGCTCCACATTACGTTCAGAACCTTCATTAGCGTTAACATTAAAAGTATTATGATCCGACACCACTGGAGTAAAACCAGGTGGATGTGAAAGGGAGGGACTAGCCGTATGATCAGCCACTTTCTTAGTTTTCTCCAACATATCATATACTCCAAAGGGGTCCTCCGAGTGCACCTCTCCAATATCTTCGTTAACTCTTTTAGATGAGGATAAATTAGATCCAAAAATGGTTTCTGGAATCTCTTCGTCATCGCTACTAATATCTTCATCACCACAATCTGCATCACCACAAACTGCATCACCACAATCTGCATCACCACAATCTGCATCACCAGGAGGGTGGCTAGCATTATGGTATGAATTCGCACGTACCGCCTCTTCATCCGATACATAATCATCTTCTTTAAGAGGTAAAAAAGATGGCTCCCAAGTAAAAAGTTCTTTCGCTCTAATCATATGAACTCGACCCTTGACAATAATCTTAAAAGACTCCAGTATGGAAACATGGTGTTTGGTTAGAAGACAGATGCGTTTTCGCCCGAA
The DNA here is from genome assembly GCA_022545495.1 of Chrysanthemum lavandulifolium. Lineage (NCBI taxonomy): Eukaryota > Viridiplantae > Streptophyta > Magnoliopsida > Asterales > Asteraceae > Chrysanthemum > Chrysanthemum lavandulifolium. The sequence continues at coordinate 79,676,340 of CM040244.1, read as the reverse complement.
CGAATGATCAGAATCAGACTCCAAGAACAACGCCTCTCCCCATAACTTACCAATCCTACTAAAAGTAGCACGCGACCAGGCATTGAGAGGAACACCCTCTAAATCAACCCACACAATCCGTTCCTCACTAACAAAGTCATTTCTAGCGTCTAATAAATCCTGAAACCAAGAAAACACGCCTTTGTGTTTTCGCATATTATCCTTGATAATCTGGTTCCCACACTCAATCATCACCCACAGACCCCCTAGATAGGTGAGTTTAATATCTGGAAAACCTTCATCTCTGAAAATGGTGTAGAGATTAGGGATTGAGGAGGCATTCTTAACCTTACCCGTAAGACACTTCGACAAGTCACGATCGATCAAACATTCGTCATCTAAAACCAACGCAGGCACCGAGGAAAGCATAGGACCCTGTGTAACAGAACTAGACTTGTTGACAGCATTAACATAAGAACCTGGTTTGTGACCGTGCTGGACCGGAGATGGTGAAATCAAAGGCCTGATAGAATCATTGCGTGGACTGTTAAGGCTCGAGTAATTTCTCAGTGGTCTTTCATAACGAACCCGATTCGCAAACAGATGATGACTCCCGATCCAGACCGTACAAAGGTTCTCCACCAACCGATCAAGATTGGGAACCTTAACGAAACGGACAAAGGCGAATCTCTTACCAGCCTTGGACTTTTTAAGAGGGATGAAAACATCCACAACAGAACCATACACGCTGCAAGCACTCCATAGATCGCGTGATGTAGCGGAAACTATCAAAATAGAGTAACAATTCTAATGGAACACCAAATTCTCCCCAAGAATTTTTTTCATGAGTATAAACATTGTTGGTTCTAAATACTTCTGATATAATCATCATGGCACTTCATCTATGTACGGAGGTTTTTTAGTTGTGTTTGACACTGATATATATGTCTTTCCAGCTGTATACAAGAGATCAACTGTCAAAGTGTTTAAAGCCTATGGTTTGACCCAAGCTTCCATAGCTGATTGTGTAACTGAAACTTTTTCTGCAATCCGTACAGTAAGCTGTCTAAATTTAATGCCAGAACTTTTGTCTCATAATACCAATCTGTGAATTAATAAGTAGTTAGAGTGGCACCACAAATCTGATTGTAATAATCTTTTTTTTGCTGTTTGCAGGTAAGATCGTTCGGTGGAGAAAAACGCCAAATGTTGACATTTGGTAACCAGGTTAGATATACTTCTGTCCAGATCCTCCTACCCTAAATTTTTTTTAAAACATCTGATTTCAAGATTATTGTTTTGAGCAGGTTCTTGCTTATCAAGAAAGCGGCATCAAGCTTGGTGTTTTTAAGTCTATCAATGAATCAATAACTAGAGTTGCAGTTTATGTATCTTTGCTTTCCTTGTATATTCTTGGAGGAAACAAGGTTAAGGCGGTAAGCAGGGTTTCTTGTTTTTATCTTATTATAGTAGGGTGAAACACTCAAATATTATCTATTACAAAACATTTCTTTTTCTTTTCAGGGTGAGCTCTCAGTGGGAACCATTGCTTCATTCATCGGATACACTTTCACTTTAACTTTCGCTGTGAGTAACCTTCTTTCGTTTTTTTTTGGCTCATTTTTCATCTTTTGTTGAACTGATAATGCAATTTTATTAGGTCCAAGGACTGGTTAACACTATAGGGGATCTAAGGGGGGCTTTTGCCGCTACAGAGAGAATTAACTCGATCTTATCTGATTCAGAAATTGATCAAGCCTTAGCTTATGGGTTAGAAAAAGACATCAAGCAAGAAATAGAATCCAATAATAACTTAAAAATGTTTTTCAGCAATGACCCCAATGATAAAAGGCGATCCCAGAACATGAGGTATATGTCGTCATTAACAAGAGCCAGCAGTGTTCGTAGTCTTGCAAGTTCCGGTGATATATATCTTGAAGGTATCTTCTGTTCAATGGTCTCGCTTTAGACGTTTAACTTTGATATTAAGATCCTACATTGATCCTTCCAACTAGTTATCTTAGATATTCTGCTGCATGTAGAGGTGCCAAAATTAGAAAAATAGCTTAAGCAAACGGGCCGCAAGTTGCCCTAAGGGGTTGTTTCCTTGCCACTTATTCTCTTCTCCAGATGCAGATGTTGATGGGCCCACATATATTAGTGTTTCTTTTCCACGTTTTGTGCAAGTAATGTCTGATTTGAGAGAGAGTAAAATCTATACCCACCTCCAACCAGAGGCTAAACTAGATTCAACTGGACATAAATACCCACACCTTTTATCCCTTCCCATATCACTATCAGCTTTACAAATCTCACTAACCTTTTGATGTCCTTCTTCACATCACATTTGACCATCTTCCCCAAATCATAGCCACCTCCATACCGGCGTTACCTGCACACTGGCAATCCTGGTCACTGACATAGTCACCACATCTCAAATCCGCAACAGCCCAACAGACCTTCTTCCTCCTTATCTTCATTACATCTTACCATCTTCAATCCTACGATTGATATTATTGTTCTTGTGTTTTGGTTTGATCTTTAGTTTTGACTTTTAAGTTTATTTGATATCTTTATTGACGAAGGTTTATTTTTTAGGGGTCATTTGCATATATATCCCTTCAAAGATGCAAAATTGCATATATATCCTTTGCATGCATAAAAACCATTGTACTATGTGCATCAAAAACTTGTAAGAAGGATATATATGGAATTATTCACCTTTGGAGGGATATAAATGCAATTCACCCTATTTTTTAACCCATCAAATTTTCTCTTTTTTTAAATCGGGTTCTTGCGTTTTAGATTTTATCTTTAGTTTAACGCAAGTATGATTCAAGATTTTGTGTGTTGGTGTTTGACTCTATAGCCTGCTATATGCAATGATAACCATATCAGTTCACATTACATTTTACTAGTGGGTATATTGGTAATCTAATCTATTTTTAAGATGGTTATTAAGTAACGAAAAAGAAACAATGCTATCACTTATTCGAGGGACCCTTTATCTGTCAAACCAGATGTCATATGTAATCAGCACTTAATGGAAATTAAAAAGAAACAGCACCTAAGAGTATATCTAATGCATAAAACCTCCTAAATCATTTAAAAAAACAATAGATCGTCATTGACTCATTGCATAAAACCTCCTAAATCATTTAATGTTTTACTTACTAAATGTTTATAACTTACGAGTATTTGAAAATACCAGACAGTGTGTTACGACCGAACCCCTTGTTACCTGTAGAATATTACATGTTTTGACATGTTACACAACCTGCTCGATGGTCCATTTTGCCACCTCTGCTTAGTCCTGTGCTTTATAGATATTTGATTGTAACTCACTGTTCTATTGTTTTTTAGATGTGCACTTCTCATATCCCTTGAGGCCTGATGTAGAGATCCTTAGTGGTCTCGATTTGACACTAAAATGTGGAACTGTTACGGCTTTAGTGGGTTCAAGTGGCGCTGGAAAGAGTACAATTGTGCAGCTCTTGGCTCGGTTTTATGAGGTGCATATCAATCAAATTATGTTATCTACCATACCTCGGTGCAGATCAGTTTCTGTTGATTAATCACCATTTTCTATTTCTATGTTGCAGCCGACACAAGGTAGGATAACAGTTGCAGGAGAGGATTTAAGAACATTTGACAAGAGTGAATGGGCCCGTGTTGTCTCCATAGTCAATCAAGTATGCCTATGCTCTTGGTTTTTTAATATCCGATTTTCAATAATTACAATATTTTATTGAATATATTTTCCAAATTTTGACAGGAACCTGTTCTTTTCTCGGTCTCTGTGGGAGAAAACATAGCATATGGGCTCCCTGATGAAAATGTTTCACGGGATGATGTTATAGCAGCAGCCAAAGCTGCCAATGCTCATGATTTTATAATCTCTCTCCCTGAGGTTTGTGCTATTTAAATCTAAACTGAGTCACTTCATACCCCTAGCTTTTTTCTAATGTCTGCATAATGTTGTTAAATGGGAAGGGTTATGATACACTTGTTGGTGAACGAGGAGGGTTACTAAGCGGAGGTCAAAGGCAGAGAGTTGCTATAGCACGAGCTCTGCTAAAAAACGCTCCTATTTTGATACTTGATGAGGTTACTTATTTATACAATCATCTATGCATTAAGTAGTTATACAGTACACGTGATCTGTCTCTGATGTTTGTTTTGATTTCAGGCCACAAGTGCTTTAGATACAGTGAGCGAGCGGTTAGTCCAGGATGCTCTTAACCATTTAATGAAGGGAAGAACAACATTGGTGATTGCACACAGATTAAGCACGGTTCAGAATGCGGATCAAATTGCTTTGTGTTCTGAAGGGAAAATTGCAGAGCTGGGTACTCACTCTGAATTATTGGCTAAAAGGGGACTATACGACTCCCTTGTTGGCACACAAAGGCTTGCATTCGAGTGAGAAACAACAGCTCGATATTGTGTTCACACACATTTTACTTGGTGAGTTGTGAAAATGTGGTGTGATGTTGGTCAAGTTTTTACTGTTTTAGATCGCAGCTAGAGGTGGCAATTTAGTTATGAATGAGCCGGTTTCAGTTGTGTTTACCCCGTTAGCCATAACGGGTCAAACCGATGAATTTAGCTAGAGGGAGAATAGGTCAAATGGGCTAAGGTCTCAGACCTTTTCTAATGCATAATTGCATATAACCTCTAAAGCTGTTTGTGATCATAAATATTGAATTAATTATTTTTAAACCTCAAAAAATTAGTTCAAGTGTTTGAAGGTTAAGCTACCTCACCTTACCAGTCCGTTTGTGATCCGCGCTTAAGCATTGTCACTTTCGATGCGCCTATCTTGCCACCTTTAGTTGCAGCATATATAACTAGGGGTGAGCAAACGACCCGAACGGACGGACCGACCGAGACCGGACCGGACCGACCACATTCGGTCAGGTCCTCGGTCTAGGCTTTTGGGCTAATTCGGTCCTCGGTCCGGTCCGGACAACAAACCGACTATTTTGGCCTTGTTGGACCGGACCGGATCGGACCGAACACATTTGGCCCGGTCCTCGGTCTAGGCTTTTTGGCTAATTCGGTCCTCGGTCTTGACGGTCCGGTTCGGGACCGATGCTCACTCCTATATATAACCAATACATTCAGTCTCCTTACCTTCGGGTTTATCCTGGGGTAGGGTAGGATCAGTCTACACTCTACCTCCCCCATACCCCGCCCTAACGGGATTGGGTATGCTGCTGCTGTTGTCTACACTCTACCTCCCTATACCCCGCCCCACCGGGGTTGGGTATGCTGCTGCTGTTATATATAAAACAATTTGACTTGGTTTAAATCATGCAGATGCTCATTTTGTCACGGGAAATCATTTTAAATCGGCTTTGATGAGATGCTGGGTAGAAAAGGCAAAGCTTGAATTGTGGAGCATTAAATAGAAATGATAACTGCAAGTACTTATTTGTGTGATATTGTACAATGTACATCAATAGAAATCATGAAGATAAATGATATTTGTGCTACAATCTCAATTATGAGCTGAATGCTGAATTCGGAATGTACACGAAAACAATTTGATTTGCATGAAATGTAACATTTTAACATGATAACTGCCACACTACATATAATGGAGGAAACTCTTTTCCTCCATTAAATATCTTATAATTTCAAGTAATACAATTTAGTATACATTATGTACAAGTCATGCAAGCCTTTTTTTTCCATTAAATGTATCTTACTATCATTGATGCATAATTAATATACATTCTCAAAACACTTATTTAATGATAAATACAAGTATTAAAATATATAGTACAAGTCATGCAAGCTGCTAATTAATAATACTTAAAATACCCTCTTTCAATGAAAAATACAATTAAAAGAATACATTGTACAAACCAAGAAATGAAATATTTAAAAGCCTCCTGACTTGTGGACTTTGATTGTATGACACCATTCATTCAGGCACGAGCAACTTGGTTGAAGGTCACAAGTAAATCTTAAGTACCCGTCCATTACTAATTGTCTTGATATCATCGATCTCTTAAGTATCATACATAATCCGGTTAGTCAAGTCACTTTTTACGATAATTCACCCTTGGTAGGAAAATTCAGATCTTGAGCTTGACCAACATGGACATTTTAGCACAATTCTTTACTTCTGAATATACATTTTTGCACTTTTAAAATATCGAAATAAAGTTAACAAAAAAAGACCATGTGGATGTAGCTTATTTTTAAGAGGACAATATATATATTGTATTCCTGTTATCATTTATTCAGGTGATTCAAATAGCGAAGTGGCTCTAACAATGAGATAAGCCGGGACTCTAATCTGGTGCCTACATAAGAGAACCCACTAGAGCCATACCAAAAGCAAGTATTCGAAATATGATAAACCGAGGAACTATTAACTTTATTTTGCATAGTAAACATGAAGTTTTATCAAACAATAACATCCAATGAAAGACTGCACAAAAATAAACTTAGAGATCAAAGATATTGATTCAACTAAACAAAAGAACAAACAAAAATAAGATTATTTTTTAAGAGTATTGAGAAAATACACAAGGAGGTATTAACAGTAGCATTAAACGTCTGAATCATTAACTGTAATCTCATATTGATGTGTATATATGAACAATAAAGAAAAACCTTAAAAACTGTCGAAAAATCTACGACTTTAAACAAATACAATCTATGGTTTATTGACCTTAAAAACTTATCAGTCCTTAGAGAAGGTGATTGTTGCATTTAAGATTGCAAGACATTCATTTGGAAGATCAAGAAACGAATTCATTAGAAAATCATCAATCTGTTCAACTGTTGCCACTCCCACTAGTTTGCACCTCCTATGTTCATCGAGTCTATTTCCAGTTCCACTCCTCACAGTTCCTTTTGATTCTTCTGATGTCAATAACGTCTCCACCATCAATGGTGGAGCTTTGTAGATACTTCCCACTGAAAACCAGAATCTGGCCTTGAATTTGAGATCAACCTACATTTAGACCACAAGTTTAGATGTACATATATACATGTAGTACACACATACTATATGCTTCTTATGAATTCTGGTTATAAATACCTTCAAATCAGCTACAACATCATTACATCATACTACCCATTTACCCTTTTTTTTTTAAAACTAATCTAAACAGCCTTCACCTCCATACCATAAAACGTTTTCGTGTTTTTCATAAAAATGTAATTCCTGGCCAATTTGTCTATTAAACTCTTAAATGTTTTTTTTGGGTAACCATGGTTTTTGACCTATTATTGGCCGACTAATCCACGGGTCACGGGGTTTGAACCCACCACCGCCACACAGACAGGTTGGCGTGGCCACTTCAAGGTTGTTTGCACCTAGCAGGAATTGAACTTGCGACCTCACACATTTAGTGCGATAATCACAAGTCCTTTTGCCACACAAGGCCACCCTGAGTGGTTAAATAATACGAAGTTGCCATACGCCCATACACTATAACATTTGATAGTCTGGCTAGAACTTTAAAAGCAAAAGCATTTCCAAATACTAGCTTTTACAGCCTGTTAAGCTGATTATTTGATTCTAGTTATTCAGTATCATGCAATAACTATCAAAACACACACCTAAACACTACCATTGTTACTTCTTTGAACGTTAAAAGTAGGAATGGATCAAACTTACCTTGCCAGATTCTAAGTTGATGATCCCTCTAAAAATCTCAGGAACAATCTCTATTTTCAAGAAAGGTGGCAATGGCAAGCCCAAGAACTTAGTTGTTGCAGTACTTAATGACGGTATGTAAAGCGTTTTTACATCAAAGTCAACTGATGTATCGCCATTAAAGTCAACCCCAACCATCTCCTTTCCTATCCCACTACCCTCTCCCCTTGAGCATTGTATTCAAAATCAGGATATCTTGATATACCAAGTTTGCAATCTCCTAAAGTTTTGAATTTAACGCTATATACATCTGGTTTTTGGTCTTGTTCTTGGGTTCTAGTTGATATGGATATGGATGGCTCTTGATTGTAGGAGGATGATAAGGCTATTGTTGTTCTAGATTGGAACTTTGTTTGAATATGAGAATATGGTGTTTTGCTTTTGGGGATTTTGAATAGGATTTGAGGATGTGAAGAGTGAATCTGGCAACCCATTTTGGAGGGTAAAATTTGTAACTTTGAATCATGCAGAAAACTAGTTGTTAACTGGTTTACTTTTTGGGAAGTTGATAGGAAGAATTCTGTGGTTCTGACTTCTGATGCTGTTTAGTTTGTGTTGGTCCCTTTTTAGCCTTCCAATAGAACCTTATCACAAACATGTTTACAATAGTTTGTAAATTTGCACTTACTTCCCTACATTTTGAACTAATTGCCATATAGGTAACTTGATTGAAAAATCACTTATCGCTCTAGGACGAGTACACATTATGGGTGGCAATTACGATCAATTTACCTATGGATCGGTAAGAATTGTATTTAAGGGGCCCTTGCGTAGTAGACTAGTAGATTCCCCCATTTCTATCAGAGCGTACGTCGATCCCACTTGAAAAAACAAGGTGATTTATGTTCATGGTTTGACGATGAAGGAGGCCTTCTTGCTTAGCGGAAAAAGTACTCAAATAGGCAATCAGCCTAATGGGTAGCTTTTGATGCAACCATGAACCATACCATAGGAGATCTAGCTTACGATAAAAATTAGCTGAAAGTGACAAGTCATCAGAATGAATCAATGGAACATATATATCTTCGGTCGTTGCGGGCTCGGGTTATTCTCTTTTCTCCTTGTTTTTTTTGTTCTTGCTTTATTTTCTTTTCTTTATAGCCTTCATCTTGATGGCTGTAGTTGTAATGGCCTATGTTCTTTGTTCGTTCTATGAAATGCTTTGCTCTTCAAAAAATATAAATAAATGGAACATATAATCTTCTGAATTGATTTACCCTTTAGAAAATTGGGTTACTATTGTATCTGTAGCTGCTTTTGTAATAAATTTAAGCATTAGTCATTAAAGTATAAAAAAAGAAAAAAAGAAAAATCAGTTTTCCTGGTCAATCAAACCGAACTGGTGCGTTTCAAAATTTTACTAGAATTAACTCATTTCAGAACTAACCCGTTGCCCCACTTTACCCAACCTGTTCATCTTACCACCTCCAGTATTTGTTGTTTTGTCATCCATGTGGATACCAATTTTACTTTGCAATTCAGGTCCATTCTTGTTTTAGAATTTAGTTTATAACTCATGTTTAATATTGTTAAACCGCATCACCCTTTTTCCAAGCAAACATACCTCCCTTTGTGCTGGAAAAAATGGCTTTGTGAGAATTAATTGGACAAAGTTCTGAATTTATGAATGTCACATTTATCTGTGAGCTACCAACATTTATTGTGGTCTGTGGATCAATGTAGGAGCATGGAGAAATTTTAGTGAAGTAAATCTATGGTAGGATAAGTTCGAATAATACACCAAAGCCTCTAAAACAGAATGTTCTCTTGTTCAAGCGATTAATTCTGTTCTTTTATTCAACGGCAACAAATACATGATTAAATCTTAAATTCGGTAGATTGGTCATTAAGAGTTGGACCAAAGATCCCATAGTACACTATAGATTGAGCTAAGTCGTAGCCTCATGAATGATCAACTAGAGAATATGGAGTCTCGACGGACACATTCTCAGCTTCATGAACCTCCTTTTCGGTTTTCCTACCTTTCTTGCTTTTGTAGTAGACTGTCATAAAATTCCCAATAGCTACGTACTTTCTTCGACACTTTTCATAAAGTTCACCATCAAACATCTTCCAGAAGTTCTTTTCACTGAGTTCACTAACAGCATACTGTGTCTCAAACCCATGGTTCTCAATCAACCATTGCTCCATTCGACTGACTGCATTAGATCCATCAAAGACTTCACCCCTCAACACTGGTCCTGGTGCATAGTAGAGGCCAATATCCGTGTACATCTCGGCGTATGCAGTGTCACCACGTCTTTGCTGTTGCTCAAACCCTGGCTCTGGATACACCATGGTCTTATATGGGTGCTTGTACAGTCTGTGTGGACAAAGCCAAATGGGATATACCTGTTTAAAAGTAACAAATGTGTATTTGTAAGTTAGGGGAATCAAGAATAATCATTACCTCAAATTAGAGGTGGTAAATTTGCTGTATACATAAGAATACACTTTGTACGACTTCCAACTCATTACAAGAAGATGTCATTTAGTGACTTAAGTTTCAAAAAATTTAACAAAATTTCTTTTTCATGTTAGAGATGAAAACCCCACCCGTAACAACTTATAGCAAGTAAAAATGTCGAACTTGACAACATATTAAAAGTACGCACCTCCATTTCATGATGTGCCCACTCCAAAGCATCCGAAACCTTGTAAAGAGGGACAAGCAAGTCCTGAAGGACATGCATGTCATGATAATAGTTTCGGATGGACTCGACTTGGGTGGCCTTAAGTATAGGTATTTTTGGTGGCATCATCCAACCAAGAAGAAACCGAAACCACCATTGGTCAGCAAAAGGAAGTAGAAGCTTCGCTTCCCAGAAGTAACTCCGAGTGTGTCTGTGATAATACTCTCTAATTGGTATGTATTCAGCAAAGTCTCCTTTCTTCAAAGCCGTTTGTGCGTGTTGATAAAACCATGGCTTGAACCACCAGCCAATACTATTAATCTTTGTTTGGTTCCTCTTTGCTTCTTCTTTAGAAGCATATTTTCCCGTCATGCAAACAGCTTCATTAGGATTGTAGATTATTGTTTCCACAAAATCTGGAACCTTTTTGTCGTCAACATCTCCAAATTGAGGGGCAAAAGAATCAACATATCCCGTAGCCAGATCGGTTATGTTACCTTTTACAGGCTTATATGTTAATTTCATGTATTCTTTGATTGTTATAAGTTTTATTTCAGCACAAGTAAGCAGACCTAATGTTCCTTGAGACCATGGAATAGCATAAAAGAGGTCAGAATACTTGTTATCTTTTGTAGCACGAACAACCTTCCCGTGGGCTAAAACTATCTCATAAGCAACAATAGTGTCAGTAAACAGACCATACAAATGCGAGCTTCCTTCAAGTCCACTTCCATTGATGAGCCCACCAACAGTAAGATCATCAAGCTCGGGAACAACAGCAAGCGCAAGATTCATTGGAACAGTAACCCTCGTGAGCTGACCCATTGTTACTAACGGCTCACATTTAGCGACCATTCTTTCATGGTCTATTTCAAGAATGTTACAAAAAGTCGAAAGGTCTACTTGAAAATGCCTAGCTCGTTTGTAGTCAACATTTCGCATGCCCACTGTAACCCATGGTTTTCGGGCTGTACAGATAAGGCCATGTTTTGAAGGGTTCCTCTTCTTCAATCTTTTGATTGTTTTTAGGATGTTTTCGTCATGCTCCTTTTGGCGTTGCTTGTACGATCTCCGGTTGGACATAAGTTCTCCAAGGTAACAGAGCAAGTATAACGTAAGAGACATTGGAAGTACGATAAAGATGACCAAAATCCATCGGAATTGGACAAGGTAATCGACCCACACCTTCTTCCTCTTTGGTCTTACGATTGAATTCATTGGATCCGACCAATTCTGATAAACGTTCCAAAGAAGAGTTAAGTTTTTATTATTAACAATCACTAGTTATAATACATGTGCACGGTTTTGACAAAAAAAAAATTGTATCAATACTAAATATTATGTCTTTAAATAATTACATATAATTATATACTTATGCACAAGTTTTTCATTATTCATTATATCATTAGAATTTTGTATAATCAAATTTTTGTAAAAAAAAAATTGTTAGATAACTCAAAATTCAACTATATATAGCTGATATAAATGTTGATGTTCCTATTTAAATTTCACTATTGATATTATGATTTACACAAGATGCGAGTTTAGTTGCACATAATAAATGTTGATGAAGTTAAAATATACTCTTAAAGTTTTTTTAAAATGTTTTTCTACATATCCTTATATAAATAAATAAAAGTTACATGAGTAGTTGTTATAAGTACAATCACGTTTTTTTTTTCTTCATATTACAGTAGCTCGTACTTACAATTTGATAATTATATCCTCGTTTTCAATAATTTAGCCGTATTTAATATTCAAATTCGTGTCCACATTTGTCATACTTTTAATATGAAATAAATGAGTCTTTAATAAACATGTATAGTAAAAAAATGACATTTATAATCTTATGTATATTTATATGTTGGAGTTTTAAAACAACATATATATTGTATTTTTAAGTTATAAAGTATAGAAGGTATAAAATATAAGGGAGTATTTGTTTAATTTCCAAAGTTATTAAAAAACATATAAACTTATAATATTATACTTAACTCTATATAATTTTTTAAAATTTAACCACTAAAGTTTTATTAATTACCCCCTTTTTTTTAAAGTTTTTGTTTTCACAAATTTGACACCTATATTTTTATATGTTTTTCTTCTCAACCAAATTTCTACACCAAATAAACTAAAGGTTGACCAAAATCAATTTAACTTTGACTTTTATTAACCAATCACGTCGCCCGATTTCGCTTACGTGGCAAAATCAACCTCTCCTATTGGCCCAATTGTTTTTTCAATAAGAATGGTTTTGCAAAAACACTCCGAAATGATGTAATTTTTTTATTATATAAAATAATATAAAAGATTTATAGTTAAATTAAAATATAAAGTAAAAAAATTAAAACGATGCTAAAATATGCTAGAAGGTTTTGTTGGAAGGTGAAAGAAAGTTAAAGAATAATAATAAGGGTTTTGCAATAATTCATTACCAAAATAAATTATGTGGTTACACTAAAGCATCCACGATGCAGATTTATTAAAAAAATAACTATTTTAAAATTCAATTCAAATATAAAAGCTTTATAAAAGTCTTTTTAGTACACTTTTTAGCAAGGTTTTCAAGATCGGAATGATCGTTTTCGTTTTTGAAATATTGAATCGTAAAATTAGATCGGGATAAATGTTATTTTCTTAATAATTTTTGTAATATTATTCAACAATACAAATTATTATATATAATAAATACAAAATTATATGAGTGTTTTATGAAAATGTTGTAATAAATTATAAATGTGGAATGTTTAAAAAGATTAACATGCTGTTTTTTCGAAATTTATAAAACATAATCCATAACTTTGTAGTTTTTTAGTTTGCGGTTCAGATCGGATTAGATCTTGGATTCTATCGTCAAGATCGAGAACTTATAAGATCTCATGCTTGCTAAGATCTTATGTAGAATCCGAATCATTTTCTTTTATATTATCGTAAAATCGTAAGATATTAAAATTAAGAACGGGATCTTAACAACTATGCTTTTTAGTATAAAATAGCAATAGCGTGAGAGGCTAAATCCTCAAGTCATTCTTTGAATGGGTTGAGTATTTACTAAAAGAGACTTTTGCTTCAATGGCAAAAGAAATTTTAAAAACTTTTTGAACCAAAATAAAGTCTTTCCTTAAACTTGCATAGGGATGCTCTTAAGTCAATCCAAATTAAAAGACTAAATTAAGGGATTTTCGGCTTATGCAGATGGCGGCACCATAGGTGCTAAAGAAGCACCATAAGAAGATGTATAACACCGTGCACTCTTAGAGAGCTAGGTGTGAAACACTTTCGATAACACTTATTGGTATGTCATGTTAGCGACACATCATCACTTCTCCAATAACACATCAATAACTAAAACACTCTTTTTAGGGAAAAAAATCAATAACACTTAATGGTGCATGCAAGTCTCACAAAACACCTTAACAAAAATACCCACTCACTAAAAATAAAATAAAAAAAGAAAGAAAAGAAACAGAGGGATGAATGGTACTAGCCATTGCAACAGGAGGAACAAATAACACATTTGGCTGGTGAACCAATAACACTTATTTGTATGTTCTTGGTTGTGTATGAGTGGGAGCACATCTTTTATATTCAGAAAAGAGTGTGAGCAAAACTTGTGTCTAGACTTCCATCAAACTTTGTGTAAGTTTATTATGTTTCAATTAAATTATTATTTATATAATAATAATAATAATAATAATAATAATAATAATAATAATAATAATAATAATATGTTGCTTTACCCGTGGACAGAGCGCTTTATGTACGTGTCGATCTGACAGGGTTATCGCCCTTGACACAAACTGGTATGGCTGATTTTGTACCTGGCCGTGCCGTGATTGAGGCCGCACAACGTAAACGCGTCAAGTATGAGACTAAATGTGCGAATATTGGATATTTCTCCCCTTCTCTTTTCCTTCTTTTGGGGAGCTTGAGAAGGATGCATTGACCTTGTTGAAGCGGATTAGAAAGTTATCTGTTACTCAAGACATTGGGGCGCGTGTTGCTACCCATAATTTTAGTATAATTTGTTTTTTTTTGTTGGTATATCTGGGTTTTCAACTCCACATTATAAGCCGATTAATTCCTAGGCGACTACCCTTTTGGATAGCCCGGAGTCGGAGCAGGTGAAGCTCCGTGGCCAATGGGGGATTAATTTTCTCCTAAGGTTCTAACCCAAAACCTATAGGCACTTTCGTCCTAATAGGCTAAGTCCTTACCACTGGGTGACCCTATTGGTTATTTTTAGTAGAATTTGCTTTGCTATTGTTAGAGGAGTAGGGGGATTTTCTAATAAAGTGATAATAATAATAATAATAATAATAATAATAATAATAATAATAAAAATAATAATCTTATGTGCGGAAGCCTTAGATACACTTTCAGGCATCAAGACTGTTGCTGTCAGCCACTCGAATAATGTCAAAAGTGGTGCTTTTATTTTTCATACACTAAGTTTTTGTATTCAGAAAGGAGTAGGAGCCCAACTAGTATCTCGGCTTCCCACCAATTTCTTGTAAAATTCATTTGGTTTTCTAATGAAGTGATGTTTTTATAATAATAATAATAATAAACAAATAAACATAGAAATATAAAATAAAATTGGTAAAAAATAAAACAAATAAATAAATAAAAAATAAAATAGTAACAATAATTATAAAAAATGTTAGGCATTATACATCCTTGAGGACTAACGGTGCACATATTTCCGTCATGTTAGATCCAAGTTAGAAGATAACGACAAAAATTAGCACCGTTCGTTCTCATGGATTTATATATGGTTAACGTTTATATATATATATATATATATATATATATATATATATATATATATATATATATATATATATATATAACTTATCGAAGAGGGATGTATGGTTTAAAATTGGGTAAACCACATAGATATATTTTAAAGTTTACGCTATGAACCATATATTACTATCTATAGTTTTATCAGTTCGGTAGTACAACTGATTAACCATCCATGCATGTTTATATACATGATACCATGAAAATGCACTCTTTCTCAACATTCAGATTATAAAACATACCTATTGGTTGGAACATTCAGATTATAAAACATACCTCTTGGTTGGGGGCGACGACGGTAGTGTATGCTAAATCATTCAAAATACACTTTTGTGTGCATGTTGGTGCTGTGTATTCATATATGTGTGTAACATTGTGTATGTATAGACACTAAGGATGTACCTTTAGCTAAGGATGTACCTTATCGCGAAATGTGCATAAGGATGAGCCTTTTTGGTTCACACAATCTCAGTTGATAGATACAAGACAAATGAAATACTAGGTAAAACTATTGACAATGATATAGATCTTGTAATTATATCTTTTACTTCATTCATAATTTGACTATCCATCATGCGATGCGTATTTGTCTTTTCATCTATTTAATAAATGTTTGTAGGCGTCCGAGTAGCAAAAGTTGTATTGTGATATAGTAGTTTTAATGCTCGTCACTCATGAAGTTAGAAAATACAACCAATAATTATATTTTAACAATATTTTTAATGATAACTGAACACTTCATCAGCGAGCACTACTACAAAAAGAACCATCAAGACCCCCATATGGAGACCGGATACCAAAGAAACGGGTCTGAAAACGTGAAATCCACCCCTCTGAAAGTAAATGGACCGGTTCTTACCAAGAAAACCGGTCTTGATTCAGGAAACAAACATAGACCGGTTATTTTTATAAAAACCGGTCTATAAAAAGTAAAATGAGACCGGTTTTAGGATTTAAAACACGTCTGGATGGTCTATTTAATGGAGACCGGTTATTTTCTAAAAAACCGGTCTCGATATACATTTAAATTCTTACCGTTGGAACAGATAACAGCTGACGAATTTATACACAAAAAAAAACACATTCAAATCATTCTAACACACATTCAATGCCATTTTAAAGAAACAACTACCTACTCAACTTCTTTTTAATTTTCAAACACAAATTTCATATCTATTAAATGCATCTTATTCTTCATCAAAGGTATTAAATGCATCTTATTTATCAAGTTTTAATTTACTAATATAGATTACTATTTTATTTTCTTAGAGTTTTTATGCTAATTCAATTCTTTGAATCTTCATTTATATGTAGGGTTATTTGCGGATATCATGTATGCCGAATATGTTTAGGATAATTTGACTTACGATTCGTTAGAGTAAGGTATTGTTTTCAATTACTTTTAAGCAAACACATATTTTTTTTTAAACATCCATGTAGGAAAACTAAGTAAGAGAAACATAGATCAATATATAGTTTAACACCCGTCCGATATTAACCTATTAGAGGTTAATCTTGGATTGTCCCCATTTGCGACTACTTTTATAACATATTGTTTCATTTAGGACGTGAATGCTTATTATTAGATTGAGTGTTGTTTTAGAAAAAAATCGATATCATTTTTCCCTTACTCCTACGGGTATGCACTTATACGTATACTTGGGGAGTTAAGGGGAAATGATGTCGATTTTTTTTTAAATAATACTCAATCTAATAATAAGCATTCACATATGAGACAATGTGTTATAAAAGTGGGTTAGGATTGACCAAACGAAAATAAAATCATACGTAATCATGAGATGCATACGTCTTATTGTATATCTTAGTTTGGATAATATTGACATTCTGTGATTAAGTTTGACAAAATAATGCAAAGGAAGCTGGTAATTCTGTTAAATGACCAGGTATTGATTAATTTGTATCTTCATTAATACGATTCATCCTTTTCTTTTGGTTGCAACTGTTAGGGAGTTTAAGCAAAAAACGAGGTATCTATTGCTATTACATGATTTTAGCAGTTTTGATCCATTTACTTATGTATGGGTAAAATACATAAACTCAGGTAGAAAGCAAAATGGCGAAAGTTTCCTGACGTGTATTCTTGATGCATAAAGTCTCCAACTCTTACTATTTAAAAATTCAAAATTTTGACCTGAGCTATTTACACGCCAAACCCGGCTTATATCTGGAAGTTCCCCATTTTGACCCATAAACGGCCATTCCTGACCCGTTCGACGTGACCATTTTGCCACTTCTGCTATTCTTACATTCTTAGGCTCTTTGTAGAGAACACTGATCAACAATCTTTTTTCTTTTTACAACATAACTAATATGGTTCTTTGAATGCACTTATCATAATGGGTAGATCATTGATTTTATTTCCATTAACCTGTTAATAAATTTCAAGAATCTGAAATTGATTTAAAGAATTTTACTTAAGCATATATAATGTATGACGTTTCAAACCCTTTTTTTAAGCTTATTTCTCACCAAAAAAGTTTCAAATTTGCTTTTCTTAAGTCCTCACATACCCACCTAGTGTGTCTTTAGTTAGTTTGCCATTAGATTAGTTTAGTTAGCTTTAATTTGCTCTCAAAAAATCCGATTTAGCCATTCCTTTGTTCTGTTATTGCAGCCACAATTATCCCAACACCCTTTTGATTTTGGTTTTTAATTTCTTTAATACTTGACTTTAGATCGTGTAATTTGGTATGCAACTAGTTTAGTAGGTAAGCTAGATGATAGTATTTTTTATATTTTTTAGTGTTAGCTTATTAGTAGCTTAAATTGATCTTGAAGTAGCCCCTTTAGGCTTGTTTGGGATGTTTCTTTGCAATGACCTAGGTACCAACTTATTTTGTGCTTATTAGTGGATCCCATTATCTTACTTAGGATACCTTAGTGCTTCTTAGGTAACATAGATTAGGTGTACAAGTTAGTGGCTTAATCATTGCTCATTTAGTGCTTAATCTTTGCTTATTTAGCCCATTGTAGCCTTTGTCACATTTAGAGTAGCTTATATTCCAAACCGCTTCTTCGTCCCTTGCAATCTGCTTTGAATCGACTTATTATCTGCTTTCATGTACAAAGTTTTTACAAAAGTTGTTTTTGTTAGCTTACTATTAGTTTCAAAAGAAAAAATCAAAAAAATAAGTGCAAAAAAAGTATATGAGCGAGGATTCGATTGTTTGCGATTGTCTATCTAGACTAGTTATCGATTGTGTAAATTTTAGATTTATTTTATATACTATTGTTTTCTTTTTGGGGCTATACAAGTTGATGCAATCAAGTTCTAGTCGTTGTGGTCTATTAAACCCATATTTGATTCAAGGAAGTGAGTGCCTTAGCAACACTACGGTGTAAAAGATTACTGACGAGAGCATTCACTCTACCTACGACATTTTCCTTGCGCCATTTATAGAAAAGTATGCACGCTATTATCTCTAAACTGTTTATGTGGTTATGTGCGATATGGCCAATAATTTTGTTTCAACTTTATCGGGGAACCATTGGGTGTTGTTTGTTGTATGCCCTAAACAACGTATGTGCTACATCTTGGATTCATATCGAACAAGAACAAGAAAAGGACCGAGCGAAGCTATTGGCTTACAAGTCGCTTGAATAAGTTCATTGCAAATTACAAAGTTGTCAAGTAAATTATATCACTATGATTAGATACATACAAACAAGTTCTTTGTTTTATACAACTTTTAACATGTACACATTTTGGTTTATCGAATCGTAGTGCAATCAACAAGTCGGAAAATGGGAATGTGGGTACTATGTACTTAAATGGATGCATGAATTTGTAACAGTTCACCGAATCATTTTCCAAACATTGTAAGTACTATCCTAAATATTGATTTTAGAATATGTAAAGAATACTTGATGCAACAAGTATGCTTTGTTTTGTTTTCTTTATAGCTCTTAACATATCTTGTATACCTTTTTACATGTAGATCCTTGGCATGACAATCGTCCATTTTCCATGAATCGATTGAAGACACCGTTGTAGAAGTGGCATCAATTATGTCCAATTTGATTATCATTATTGATAGGTAGTTGTTGGTTATGCCATTGTCTTTTTTAGGCATTTAGTATTTAACTTAAGATAATATGCGAACTCCTTTTTGTAGAAGGCATTTGGAACGCACATCGTTTAGTGCTAGAACTCGTTATTATCTAAGTTAAATTCGGAATATGTAATGACGTTTATGATTTAGTAGTTAAATTTATGGAATGTCGGATGTATTTGGTAATTCATGGATCAAAAGTTGTTTGTGCATTGCTTGAAATTGGAACATGAAATGGAAACTAGGAACATGAAATCGAAAACCGGATTTGTACAGAAAGTGGTATGATTAAGAAAATCATTTTTGAGGAAAAGGCAATAGAGACAGGTTTTATTGATAGAAACAGTCTATGTATATAAAACAAGACCCGTCAAACATTCAAAACATGTCTCGATATTGATAATAGGACCGGGTATATATCATGAAACCGGTCTCATTTATGATAAGCAAGACCGGTTTTTAAACCGGTCTCGATATGGTTTTCACATGGAGAGCCCCCCACTTAGAGACCCCATCAAAAACAGGTCTCGATGGATTCTACAACAGGTCTCGAAAACACTTATTGTAGTAGTGGAGTTAGGTTCACAAGCGAGACAATGATAACAAAAATCAATACAGTAAAGCCATGGTACTACATAATGTGCTCTAACTAATCCAAGTAGTTTGATTGAATCTGCGGAGCCAGTGATTGTTAGTACAAAAAGTGTGACGGTTATAATGGGTGTTAGTGTTGCTTGTTGGTGGTTTCTATACGACTTCTTGATGACCTCTCCACTCTTCACAAGGTTTGAGGTTACGATGTACTAATCCAAGTAGTTTGATTGAATCTAAACTTAGCCTTACCGTGGGGACGGACCCTACGATTAGACTCCGGCGTGAGAGTAAGTACACATTCTTGTCGGATAAATGAGAGTACGTGTGTTATTATGAGAGAAAGTTGTACCTAGTATGGGGCGTGTTATTAGAGCCCTTTTATAGAAGCATAAGCGAGTCGCTTATAGAAAGAGAAGCAATGTCACATATAGGAAAGTTATTGACTAAACACTTGGATTGATTTATAGTTCACCTAGTAGTGATTGTTAGTACAAAAAGTGTGACAGGTTATAATGGGTGTTAGTGTTGCTTGTTGGACTGGGCTGATCTTGTACTAATCCAAGTAGTTTGATTGAATCAAAAGTCACAAGAAAAATAGAGTAAACCGTTAGCCTTACCGTGGGGACGGACCCTACGATTAGACTCCGGCGTGAGAGTAAGTACACATTCTTGTCAGATAAATGAGAGTACGTGTGTGTTATTATGAGAGAGAAAGTTGTACCTAGTATGGGGATTAGAGCCCCTTTTATAGGCGAGCTTTACCGCTAGGGTTTCCTGATTACTCGCATATAAGAGTTAGCGGCCGGAGTGGGACCCTTGTCGGGCAAGGTCCCATGGTAATCGCGGATGCGGACACAGGATACCTTCCGCATCCGGAGGTTTGGTCCGCTAAGTATCCTGCGTGCGTCTTTGAGTTTGGACTATAGCCAATTTCGTTATTGGGCTTACTGTTGGTCCAATATTCGTAGGCCTGCTATACGTGCTATACGTCATTAGTGATGTGCCAAGATCATGGCCCAAAACAAACACCAACAAGTAGCAACCGTATTAACTTTCAGCTGTAAATAATTGTAATAAGGAAAACAAAAAGTAAAGTATGTTCATTTGTTAGCCAGTATCATGTGAAACTCACTTCGATTGGCTAAACATGACATTTCCCAACTTACATGTACTGCTTCAAAGGTTTCAACACAGACGGCTCGACAACCGTTTCTGTGGCTTTTTTTAGTCCAGAGGCTAAGGCAATCAGAATCACTGAATCCACGAAGCTGTTATAACAACTCGAGGACAAAGATCCTTATCACTATCCAGCCTTAATCACAACACTTGAAGGAAAGAGATATGTTAATACAAATAAGCCATAACATGTTTATTTATATTTTACGATCTTCGATGTTTTGTCGATAACAAGTGTAATATCATTTTAACGAAAAAAATAAAACACGTAAATGGTTTGAGCCAATAGTTTACTACCACACTTACGTTTTCATATAAAACACTAAACAAGTAAATAGTATTTTTCATGTTATAGTAATGCATATGTATAACAACTAGTGTTTACATCATGGGTATATATATACATACTTAGTATATATTATAATAGGTAATGTAATGGGTAAGAATCTAAGTACTTGACCCATTAACTAGATACATTGAATGTAGTTGGGTAAAACCCAAAGTCCATGACCCATACCCATGGAGCATGATCCATAACCTATGACCCATTGCATGACATCATGCATAAAGTCATAATGGGTATTATCCATAACCCATGGAGCTAACCCATGACTAGATGCATTGCATTTTCTAGATACATTGTATCTATTTGGATACCCATGGTTCAAAGTCTATAATCCATGATCCGTGGGATCCGTGGGACAGTAGTGAATTTTTGTCTATAAATAGTGAGCCATTTCTTCATTATAAGTTGCCACTTCTACACATACTTTCTCCTAGTATTGTAAACTCTCTAATCTCAGATCCAAAGGATCTTTCTATGTAGTTTGTGTTTGTTTTTGTGTGATTCTCTAGGTTCCTCTTAAAGGCAAGATCACCACCTCTTGAAGTCGAGCAAGCTCAAGTCCATGAGTTGTCTAGCTTCGTTATCATTAAGACTACTAAAGTTCTCTTGTTGATAGTTCTTTCTTCCTCTCTAGAAGTGTTGTGTTGAAGGCATTAGTGAAAGATGCCAATAGGGTCAAGTCGAAGGCATTAGTGAAAGGGGCCGAAGGTCCGTGTCTAAGGCATTAGTGAAGGGTGCCAAAGGTCCATAATGAAGGCATTAGTGAAAGGTGTCAAAAGATCATATCAAGGGCATCAGCGAAAGATGCTAAGGGTGTACAATCGATATGGTGCATCGATGTACAAATATAGATAGGTTGTGTCAAAGGATATTGATATCCTTGATGATGTTGTAATAAGGAGTGGGTCTCCTTTGCGATAGTTGTTGTGTAGTGTTGGTTAGTAGTTCCTCCTTTGTAATGGAACTCGGTATCTATCCTTGTACCGAATAAAGTGTAGGCGACGTTGTGATAGGTTTGGTTCTACCTCGTGGAAGAACCCGGTGTCTAGCCTTGTACCGGAAAAAGAGTAGGCGACGTTGTGAAGGCTTCTCCGCCATAAGGAGTTTGTGTCGTGTAGTGCTTACGAACTCTCGAGTAGGTGACTCGGGGAGTGGAGTAGGGCATGGAAGGTGCCCTTGTAGCCGAACCACTATAAACACTCTTGTCGTGGTTTTGTGTTTCTTACTCTTTACCTTTGCATTACATATTTACATACTTATCTATCAACATCCAACAATACACATTTAAATAGATTGACATAAGTCGATCTAAATATTTTAAAACGAAGTTTTAATCGGTAAAACTATTCAACCCCCCCCCTTCTAGTTTTCCACAATTGGTACCAGAGCTTCGTTACCAAGTTTCTTAAGAGTATATTGTACTTTTAAAAACTTGATACGATCCGTGTATGATTGAAAACTACAAGGAAGGAAATTTCTTAAAAACAAAAGGTCACGTTTTAAAATCATCATATTTTATAATGTTGGATGATGATAGATCTTTCTTACATTTTCATTGTCGAGAATTCTCCATACTAGGATTTGGGCATCCTAAGAAGATCATGAAGAATTTCGCTTTAATATTTCTTTTCTCAAAAAGAATATATAGCAAAGTATGCTCTTTGATAAATTACTTACAAATAAATTATTTTCGTATATTATCTAGATTTATTAATAATATCATTTTGTATAAACATGATTAAGATTAGTAGTCTCATTACGCTTTCTTAAAAATCACTAAAGTTGTTATCTATATTGAACTCGTCATCAAGAATAGTATTATTCGTTGATCTCTATAGACAAAACTACAAACCAGTAATAATGATATCTCGGCTATTCGAGAGCCTTGGTCATCACTCATCACATAAGGTTATTGACATTTCATCAATGTCAATAAGCATCCATGTGAAACTCCTCATATTATGATAAAATAGGATTTTATCATAATTTTTTAACTTCCCAAAAACTATGATTTATTCATATAAAGGGAACCTCGTCAATTAGGACTAGTAAAACACGTCAAAACCCCAAACCATAAGTTATAGAGCATAAACATCAACCCTAGCCAAGAATTATAACTCCCAAATCAAAATTATCAAGGATTACTTAAACTACTAACTGCTGATTAACCGGATCCCTAAGTTTTCACTAGCCGGATCCCTCATTCAAGGGATCCGTGGGAACCGGCACATCAAAAGACAATTTAAGTAAAAGATGATCACTGTGGACTTCTATACTTCACTTTACCTTCTCAAAATCACGGACATAAAACCCAATTTACTGTTCACAGGAGTTAATTCATCATCTTCTCTAAGGAAACAATCACTTGTGTAAGTATAATCTTCACTACATTGTTATTTCCATTCTTCAATTCCTAGGAGTACACTTTTCATCTTTAAAAATTGAGCTCAAATGGGTTTATCACAATTTGATATCACATTGTTTTCTAAGATAAACTAAATCAAAGAATCAACATTGTTAATACAAATTAAACTCATTTTTTGAATTCAATGAAGATGTATTGAGCAAAATTGTAATGAATCCTATTAGGTTACTATTTACACAATTAACACCACATTGTGGTTTTGATGTTTAGGACTAATCATGTCTAGAAATAGACAACAAGATTACCAAGACACCACACATTACATTCCCATGTATCATCAAAAGGATGGCTTGAGCCCGGATGACCAAAAAATCTTCAAAATGTTGGAAAATAGATTTTTCCACGAAGGACGAGTAGTTGAACCCTCATTCACCAACAACACCAACATTCCCCAAGTATATGCGGGAATCAACTTTCATTGTCTCTTGAGCAACAATGAACAAATTTGTCCGATGTTTGTCTTAGAGTTTTATAAAAGCATGAGGATCATTCGAAATGATGATGGAACCATTTCGATAGCTTTTATCATCAATGAGCATGAGTTCACCTTCACTCTTGAAAATTTTGCCACTTGGTATCCCTTGTCAAGGAGTTTGCATGTACTCAAATGAATGGTCTTTGGCTTAGATTCATGACATGGTAGATCATCACGAGGTATACTTCACACCCATTCCGGAAGCGGCTACGATTAGAGATACCGTCTTCATGGAAAGAGCTTCTCCATCAAGAGTCACTAGGAAGTCCAAGGTCATCTATAGAGATCCTTTTCAAATGGAGCTTTCGGAAATGTTCCCATTATACAAGAAACGGGAACTAGTGCTAAGGGAGAACGTTCTTTGTTTGGGAGGAAATAAGGATCATCCCAATGCTTGCCTAAGCTTCATGATCTATTGCCTTGTAACCGGCACTCACTTCAACCTCGCCTATTACATGGTGAAACAAATGGCAAGTGTGAAAAGGACGAACAAGATGGTACTCCCTTATGCCATGCTCTTGACTCGCCTATCAAACTTCGTCTTTGCTCTAGATCCTTCTCCTTACTCCAATGACCACACCTTTTGCAACAAGGTTATGGTGCCCTTGTCCGATGGAAAGACTACAAGTATTATGGTGGATGGCAAGAGACCTCACCCACCAACGGACTCATCGGATGAAAGAGAAAGAGAAGGAGAAGGTAGCAATGCCATTGGCAACGTGCAACTCGACCCCCTAGCATACATTGACCCCTAGCATACATGGACCAATTGCCGGAAGTCCGGAGCCCTTCATAAGAATTCCAACAAACAAATGGCATGTTCAAGTGTTTTGCTAACTTCCTCATGAAGAAGAAGAAGTAGGGGTGGAGGGGTTGAGAGTGAAGAGTAGAGGCGATGGCGATGGAGATGGAGTGAGAGGTTGAATGGAAGGAAGGTAAGGTCGTAGACCTTAATTTGTGAACAATTTATGAACAATGGTTTGTAAACAATCTAAACAATATTTCTATAGTTTAGGACGCAACTCGTAGTAGATGGCATAACATAAACTAAAACATTCTAACCTAGGAACCCGAAAAATGAGAATTTTACGACGACTTGATCACATTTAAGAAGTCGGTCCCACTCATTTTGCTTACATTCTAGTCGCCCTTACTCACTATGAGTAATATTCGTTGCTTGCATATTTGATTATTGAATGTAGAAATGATTAGGATGAGTATTTGCTAAAGAGTGCAAAAACTGCACATTTGCTGAGAAGCTACTGGTCAGCAGTAGCTGGATCCCTAAGCTATAACTAGCCGGATCCCTCAGATGAGGGAACCATGGGATCCGGGCAAGCAGAAGTAGAGTTGCAGACCTCCACACTTCAAACCATTTCCATAGACCACATCATACTAGCTAAACATAACTCTTTAGGATTACTCAAGTCTTCCTCAAACTCAGTAGGTCTCATACTCTCTCATAGCTAGCTTAGGATCAAATTCAAGGTGCTTTTTGATTTATCAATTCACCCTAAACTCACCATATTTCCGCTCCAATGCTCACACTTTGTTCCTCACGTCTCAAAACATTTAGCTTGATATTTCACTCAATTTTAGCAAATTGATTTTAGTCATCCTTACCTCAAAATAGGCTTAAAACTAGTTTTTCATTTCTTTTTATTTTTTTAGGAATTTTCCAAATTTTTTTTAAGCCACCATCTGATCTCTAGGATCAATTGTCCTCATTTGTCATCCTATCATCCTTAAACACTTAGGTGCACTCTCAAAAAGTCCATTTTTCTACCAAAAATTATCATTTGTTATCCTCACTCCTTATGGTTAGACATTTAAGTCACATACCATTTAAGACATCTGAGGAAAGTCAAACCCTCAAGATTTATAGGTACTAGACCTTAAAAGAGGATAATCACTTCACCACTTTGTTGTCTGACAGACGTGTTGGAATCACTCCTAAACAGTATTTCAAGTATTTATATTTCATATGTAATAGGTAGCTTTATTATGGCCTTTATGTTTGTTTAAGGTCAAGCTTATGTAGAAGGCCCATAAGCTTGATCCAAGCCCAATAAGGAATAGGGAAGGAGAGGGAGTGTTGCCCTAGCTCCTTGCCTATATAAACTCTTGTAAACCCTCATTTGAGGGTTGGTTGTTCAAGTTACTCTTTCACATACACTCTACGCCTAAACCTTTCTTTACTTTTACGTGTGTGTGTGTTTGTGTGTTGTTCAACCGCCTCTATCTCTTTCTATATTACTTGTGTTGTAAAACTAGTGACCTAACAAAGGTATCAATCGCCAAATAGTTGGGTGTACTCGTTTGTTTTTGAAGTTTTGTTTTGGATCTTACGCGTAGAGATAACGCATTCTTTGGTTATCTTAAAAACTCGTTTTTACACTTTTAATCCAAGATTCTTGTACTTTCAATGTTTTGAGGTGTTAAAATACTTGTTTTTGTCAAAAGTTTCAAACTTTACGCGTGGATTTACGCTTTTAAGCTAGTTTTTGTTCGTGGGTGTCGTTCTCACGCGTAACTGCTTAGCGCTTTGGTACATCAAAATTCACACTTTTGTGCTCTTTTGGTACTATTGAAGCTATTCCATAACAAAAACCGGTTTAGAAACACATTTGGGCGAATCAAAGTTACGAGTAATCCCACGCGTATCAAAACCCTAAAATTACGCGTAAGATTGTTCCTTGGTTTGATCTTCAATTTTCGGTTTAATCCGTGTTTTCTTACTTGGATAAGTCCGAAAATACGTCGACTTTGGATATCTTTTGCACCGTGAAGTGTAAAGATCATTTGGGCAAAACCCTAAAATTACGCATAAGCATAAGCTTACGCGTAGAATTCCTACGCATAAGATTCACTTTACGCGTAAACTACGGTTCACGACATAAGGTAATCCCACGCCTACGCTTTCTACGCCTAACTTTTGTCTACGCTTAACTTTAGTGTTTTCCCTACTTACGCGTAAGCTAAAACCTACGCAGTAACTCCTCATTGTTACGCGTAACTTTTGGTGTTTTTACGCATAAGTGCTACTTGGTTCTTGTCTTTTCTACGCCTAAGGATACTTCATCAACAAAGGTTCATTCGACTACAAAGATCCATCTTTACCACACAAGTTTATCATCATGTCCAACCACCATACTCTAACTATTTCCCTCACACTTATAATCATCAACAACAACAACAATTAACTCCACAACATCAACAATGGAATCAACAACAAGCTATTTATCAACAACAATTTAATCAAGAACATACTCCACAACTTGGTGCAATTCCACAACCACAAATGGTTCAACCACAACCAAGCCTTCAAGTTCAACCCTACACAACCGATTTCAATCAACATCCATCACGGACCACTATGAAGGAACCCACTTGGTTTGCTAAGATGTGTGAAGCTTTAAGCGACCAACAATCAATTCATGAAGTGGATCACTGATAGACCTCCAATGCTCACTCCAGAAACTACGATCAATGGGTGATAAGGTTCTTTAGGTTACGTGATCCAAGAAGCCACATGGAAAGTTCTTAAAGAAGGTTATCTTGGAAGGTCCATTTGAGATGCCTCTCGTCATTGTGCCCGGAGATCCAACTCATTGCTCCACCAAGAGATGAACAAACCAACATTGCTATCATTGCAGATTTAAATCCTACTGAACTTCTACACTATGAAGTTGATGAACTTGCAATGGAATACATCCTCTTAGGATTACCAAACCCAATTCTTCGTAGTGTTGATGCTCAAAAGATCGCACAAAAATGTGGGATCATATTCGCCTTCTTATGGAAGGATCATGACTCAATCGGGAGGATTTGGAATCCAAAATTTACTTGGCTTATGAACACTTCATGATTGAACACGGAGAGACACTAGAGTCCTATCATCATCGATTTTCGATATCATCAATGATTTGGATAAACACAACATCATTATGCCAAGAATTGCAGTGAATACTAAGTTCCCGAGTAGTCTTGGTCCGAATGGGAGAAGTATGTCATTTTTCTCCGTCAGCGAAGAATATGCATCATTCTACTTATGGATTGTTGTACGATTACTTGAAGCCTCATGAAAAGGAAGTTGATCGGGAAAGGATTCTCCGTGCTCAAATTGCTAAACAATACAACCGGACAATCAACAACTTGCCTTGTATGCTCAATGTAATTATCCTCTCAACCATCACCTCAACCAATCGCATCAAACACACCTTCACAATCACAACCTCAACAAAATCAATTGGTTCCATACATCAACAATGCTCAAGCATATGTCGTGAAGCGATCGAGAAACAGATCCGTTCAAGCATTGCAACAAGGATTTGTGATGATTGCTAATGCTTTTGGCGTTACACCAACAAATCCAACAATCGTATTCGTTCCTCATCTAACACACGGACTCAAGTGTTGTGAACAATGGACGTGTTGAAGTTCGTAATCGTGATTATGGTCGCCGATGGGCGGTGGTCAAGGGTTTAATGTTGTGGGTAGGAACACCAACAGAGCTCAAGTGGTGGAACAGGAAATGCTCGTAATCGGTTAAATGGTCTTAGATGCTACAACCGCAATGAGAAGGACACTGGCTAATGCATGCCTAAAGCCAAGGACTAGGGGCGGTGCTTATTTCAAAGAGGCCTTACTTCGGCTCTTAAGGATGAAGTCAGGATCTCTTACGCACAAAGAACGAGCTTTATGGCGATGCGCACTCGGATGATGATATGGAGGACTTGCAGGCGAATGCAACAAGTTATGTTGATGGCTAATATGCATGAGCTACACATGAGTGATACAGCCCAGTGTATGACATCGATGGCTTGTCTCGTGCACCGAACAAACCATCATCATATCTCGAACTAATATCTCCGCCAATATCTCGAATCCGCACGGATCGGATCGCTCAAAATGAGTCTTCTACATCTTCTTCTCGATGATTTTCAAGTTAACCTCAGTAGTTACATTTGACGATCAAGATGACCTTATGGTCTCCTTTGATAATCAAATTGACTCCGTGGTCGCATTTCGAGATCTAAAGAATGATCATGTTGAGACTCACGTTGAACAAGATGATCTGTTGCCTCATCCGGATTTTGCTCGGTTAATTCAAGACCATAAAATCAAAATGGAGGAATGCTATGCATTAAATCAATCCTTAAAAAGTAAAATGCACTGTTAACCAAGGATTTTGAATGTTTACAAATGCAACTCAACTTTTTCAAAACTCAAGAAAACCGTGAAAAAGGTTTTGAAGCCGCTTTGCAAAATCTCATCAAAACGAAAAATATTTAGAGAGACGGATCGTGATCTAGCCGCCTCGAAGAATGCTTTGTTGTCCGAATTAGAACAATCAAACATGAACATAAAAAGCAAATTAACGCTCACCTTGGAAAATCAAAAGCTAAGGTTGAATTGTTAAATTGTCAAAACAGCTTCTCCGCATACAAAAAGCATTCAACGAATCGGGTAGATGACCTTCTTGCGAAATTCTCGGTTTGCAAAACAAAATTAAAGAGTTTAAAACGGTTGTTTACAAACATGGTGAATCAAGAATGACTATTGAAAAGTTTACCTTAAAACCCAATCCAAATGGATATGGAAAAATCTAGCCGATTACAAACCAAAGCTTTCACTAAAACATTCAAACCAACTCCAAGTTTCCAAAGTGTAATACAAAATTGATAATATCACATGAGTGTTGTTGAATATCATCGTCAAGAGGAATTAGATGCGTAAGACGAGAGTCGATCTAAATTAAAACCGTTGTTTACAACAAACCTTTTAATTATAAAACGCGGTCACTTTCGTCACACCAACGGATTCTTCAAACACACCTGTGGTTATCATCAAAACCCGAGTCTTCTATTGTTAATCCCAAAACAGTCTTTGCACAAACTTATGGTCCTTTACCTTCCATTAGCGAAGTAAACTCACAACCCGAAAATCGAAAAATTCTTCGATATTTTGACATTTTCATGGTCGACCTCAAAATTTTACAACATGAGATAGAATATCGATCCGAAATCAAAGTTGAACATTTTCAATCGCCTCGCGCGAGAACAAAGAGACATTTTTCGGAAAAATCTTTTACCTAATGTTAAAAACTTGAAAAGTTGTGCAATTGCTCGGAAAAGGATTTTCATAAGGAACTTGGGGTAATGAAAACGTTTTCGAGAAAATGAAACATCTATTACTAACACAAACGCAAAAGAAACTGTTGAGAAAAGATGTTGATCGACTCTTGGAAGATGTTATCCGTCTTGATATCCATAATGTTGTGCTATTCTATTCGTTGCCATATGCATCCGATCATATCTCTGCGATATTGTTGAAACTGTTGTAATCATGAGAACACCGATAATGTGCTTCGGATCGAGTCTTTAAAAGTCGAAAATAAACGACACACACGAAATTAACAATGCAAAACGTCGTCTTCATTGGTGTGAAAAGATATTCACAACCATCAACTCGGTTTTCAAAGAAAATCGCTCAATTGAGTGCAAAATCTTCGATCATAAAATTGAGCAACTGGATGATCAAAACGTGTCTTTGAAAAGTCAAATCTCAAAATATGAACAAGAACTTTTAAAAGTTAAACAGAATATGGTGTCATATTTGATTTACTCAAAAGACTCGACTTGAAGCATCTAATGAACTTGATCACTATCTTGCTCACACTAGAGAAGTCATGAATTTTCTTGGTAATATTCGTTACGAAAATCAAGATCCGATTCACACCATCTCTAAGTTACGGAAATGTTAGGAAAGTATGAACTACTCCCGCCATCGTGATTAAGAGATTAGCACCAACACACTTAGTAATCGTGAACCAAGAATTCCCACCGCCAAATCACAAGTTGCTAATGTGTTTCCCTCATCTTGAAACAGAATAGTTGCATCTTTTCCAAACGTCCGCACTTCACGACCTAGAGCACTCAATCGAAGAATAGGAAGTTGCGACCTAAGAAAAGATCAATAAGGAATGCTAAAGTAGAAGAACACCCTAGGACTCGAATAAAAATCATGTTGCTTCCACTATAGATGTTACGTCCGGCAAATGTAATAGAAATAGTGATGTAACGAATGCTAAACCGTTAAGTACTTTTGATACTCACCGATGCACCTTGTGTTATTTGTCGAAAGAGTATGAATTCGATTGTCATGACAAATGTGTTGCTAAAGCTATAATCTCTAGATTACGGAATCCTAAGAATCGGAATACCTCTAGGCCCACTAATCATTCTAAGTCCGTGCTTGGTAAACCACCTTCTTTAGATTCTAAGGCAACCATTGCTATCACAAGAGCTACCGCTTCACCTCCTAAGAATGTAGTACCACCTAGTGCTTTCACTAAGACTAAAGCAAAGAGTAGTTATAGATGGCGAAATGGATATATAACACACTAGGATTTAAGTGGATGCCTAAAATTCTCAATGTGTGTATGTCTAAAATATCCGCTTGAACCCTCTAACATTTCGGGTTCCACATCTACTCCATCCGTGTCGTGTCGCGTGTGTAATGCAGGTGTCAGATCATTCTCTGGATTGTTGATAGCGGATGTTCCCGACACATGACAGCAACCTTAAACTGTTATCAAACTTTATTGCAAAGTTCATTGGCACCGCCGATTCGAACGATCACTTCGCAGCCCATCATGGGCTACGGAGATTATGTTAATGGGAACATCGAAATCGCAGGGGTTTACTATGTGGAAGGCCTCGGTCACAACTGCTTTCGAGGTCAATTTTGTGATGGAGATTTGGAGGTTGCTTTCGGGAGACAACTTGTTTCATTCGTGATCTACAAGGAAACGATCTTATGTCCGGCTCGCGTAATTCTAGTCTCTACACTATCTCTATGCAAGACATGGTTGCTTCCTCTCCCATTTGCTTACTTTCAAAGGCAACATCTACAAAATCCTCGGCTATGGCACCGCTGCCTCTCACATCTAAACTTTCAAACCATCACCAACCTTGCTCGACACAAACTAGTTGAAGGACTCCCACGATTCCGGTACTCAAAAGATCACCTTTGCTCACTGTGAACAAGGGAAAAGCACTCGTGCTCATTTTCCTTCAAAGGTGGAACACGACTCTCAAAGATGTGCTTCATCTTCTTCACATGGATTTGTGTGGCCCGATGCGTGTGCAAACGATCAACGGCAAACGCTACATCTTAGTAATTGTTGATGACTTCTCACGATGGACTTGGGTCTACTTCCTTCGTAGCAAAGACCAAGCTCCACAAATGATCATCACCTTTCTCACAAAAATACGTGTTCGACTCCAACACCGTCCGAATAATCGTAATGCATAAAGGAACCGAATTTGTTAACAAAACCCTTCGTGAATTTTATGAGAAAGTGGGAATTCAAGATCAAACATCTATTGCACGTACACCGAACAAAACGGAGTTGTTGAAAGACGAAACCGAACGTTAGTGGAAGTCGCAAGAACAATGTTAATCAATGCTAAACTTCCAGATTACTTATGGGCGTGTCGATTCATCGCATGCTATACTCAAAACCGTTCTATGATCACTAAACGCCACAACAAAACACCTTTCGAGCTTGTCCACAACTATAAACCGAACCTCAAACACTTTCATGTATTTGGATCCCTTTGCTATCCGAATAATGATCGTGATGATTTTGGAAAGCTCAAAGCCAAAGTCGATATTGGAGTCTTTATTGGATCTTGTGACAATTCTAAAGGTTTCCGAACTGGAATCGTCGAACTAAGGAGGTAATGGAAACGATTCATGCTCATTTCGATGAACTCACGGAAATGGCTTCGAGTATAACGACTTAGAACCCGGTTACAACCGCTTAAACTTCCTCAACCCCATCATCACCAAGAAAGCCCTCACTAACTCGTCAACAAATGGAAAGGTTATTTGCTCCTCCGCTCGCGGACGATATTGATGAACGTGCTCTGGTGTATCCATTGCTTCACCGCACAACCCGATAATATTCCTATACCGATACACTGCTACAACAACTACATGTTGAAGATGCACCTACACCAATTGACTCCAACACAACAGCTTGAACATACCGCCTCCAACAATGATGAACCAAATGATGATATTCTCAATGAAGTACCCCACCGCAGATTTTGATCCAAATGCGTTCTTCAACCCGTTTGCCAATGAGATCGCTGCACGGATGTCGCGGAATCTTCAACAAACCATTTGAATCCTCGAAATCGCACAATGTATACCAACATCAACCTCTACACATAGATGGACAAAAGACCATCCTCGGCTAACATCATTGGCAACCCGAATCAACCAATCGTTACGAGACAACGTCTTCACTCGGATGGTGAACACCGCATTTATGCACTAACTGTCGCCAATCGAACCTAAAAACATTAAAGACGCAATGACAAAAGACAATGGATTGAATCCATGCAAGAAGAACTCAACCAATTCAAACGTCTTGAAGTATGGAATCGGTTGAAAGACCAACAGAGTCTACGTCATTGGTCTAAAATGGATTTGGAAAACAAATTGATGTCAAGGAACGTCATCCGAAACAAGTCACGCCTAGTTGCTAAGGGTTATCGTCGGGAAGAAGGAATAGACTTTGAAGAATCTTTTGCTCCGGTTGCTCGCCTTGAGGTCGTTCGGATATTTCTCGCGTCATGCTCATATGAACATGACGGTCTATCGATGGATGTCAAAACGGCGTTTCTCAATGGGCAACTTAAAGAAACGGTCTATGTCACCAACCGGATGGATTCGTTGATCCCGAGTTCCCGAACCATGT
Source organism: Chrysanthemum lavandulifolium (assembly GCA_022545495.1). Taxonomy (NCBI): domain Eukaryota; kingdom Viridiplantae; phylum Streptophyta; class Magnoliopsida; order Asterales; family Asteraceae; genus Chrysanthemum; species Chrysanthemum lavandulifolium. Next base: position 79,642,377 of record CM040244.1, on the reverse strand, counting down.
CTACAAACCGAACAAAGCTCTTTATGGTCTCAAACAAGCCCCTGCATGGTACGATAAGCTATCATCCTTCCTCATTGCCAACAATTTCACCAAAGGCTCGGTTGACCCAACTCTTTTATACAATATCACGGGCACATATCTTAATTGTTCAAATTTACGTGGATGACATCATTTTGGGTCTACACATAAAAGTTTTCAATCGCTTTTGCAAAACTAATGAAGAAAAATTTTGAAATGTCCATGATGGGTGAACTCACGTTCTTTCTAGGACCGCAAGTTCATCAATCACCCGTGGTATTTTTCTCGAGTCACCCAAATATGCCCTTGAATTGTTAAACAAATTTGGAATGAAAACACGTGATACTTATGCCACACCAATGACTCATACCAAGAAGCTAGATGTTTGATTTACATGGGAAATTAGTTGACCCCACCAAATACCAAGTATTATTGGGTCCTCATGTATCTAACAATACTAGCGACTGATATTGTCTTTGCCGCTTATCTATGCTCCCGCTATCGATCGCGACCAACCGAAACCCACCTCTCGAGGCTAAAAGAATCCTCCGATACATCAAGGAACCATTAACTTGGGGATCCGTATCCGAAGGATTCGGTTTTGAACTAATCGCTTTTGACGCTAACCACGCAGGATGCTTAGACTCAAGGAAAAGTACTTCAGAGCTCTACAATTTCTCGGTGATAAACGGTGTCTTGGCAATCAAAGAAACAGGATTGTACATCATCGTCATCAACCGAAGCGAATATGTAGCCATGTCCGCGTGTTGTGCTCAAGTCATTTGGATGAGAACACAACTCAAAGACTATGGTTACGTGTTTGATGAATCCCGATGTATCAGCGACAATCGAGTGCCATTGCAATCTCGCAACAACTCGCTTCAAGACTCAAATCAAAGCACATCGATCTACGCTATCATTTCATCAAGGACCACGTGGAGCAGGTACCGTTGAATTATACTTTGTGGGTACTCAATACCAATTGGCGATCCGCTCACCAAAGCCTTGCCCCCGCTAGGTTTAATGAGTTGGTCCACCGAATTGGTATGAGGTGTTTGACTCAAGAGGAATTGGATGACCTCTTAAAATGCCTTAAAACCCATCAAACACCAAAACATCTTTTGTAAATAAATTTTCAAAAACAAAATACAAAAATATAAAATCCTATAAAACAACAAAAATATTCTCCTAATCTACCTTTCTTTCAACATGGCAAGTACATTTCTTCCGTCAACACTTTTATCTTTCAAAATTCAGTATTTTTCCGATCAAGTGTTGAGGGGGAGAAAATAAGCTATTAATTGTTTCAAAACATTTGTGTACTTGCATGTTATCACATCTCGGTTGATTCTTTTACAAATGGTGGTACATTTCCTGGTTCAAAGACACTCCTCGGACTTTAATTAACAACCTTTCATTATTTTCTCAAGTCAAGGGGGAGTGTCGTCAAGTTTCTTTCCTAAAATCTTCATTTGGCAACCAAAAATGGAAGTTAAAAAGGCTTTGTGTGAAAAAGGAAAAGGTGGAGGGACTAAAACTGTCAAAACCTTAAAGTTATTTTATACAAAATACTCCACCCACCACATTTATTTTCATCACATTAAATATTTCACCTAATATCATCCACGATCCATAATCGTTTTACAAATCCGTGCTTTCGATTATCAATCATAAGTGTTTCGTGTTTGGATCATGTTTTTAAACAATGGTTTTAAATCTTTCATAAATCCAACGGTTAAAACATGTGATATATTGATTTGTGTGTTCTACGCGTAAGTATATGAACACACAATCATATTTGTGTGTTTATGGTTAAAAGGATTGTATCAAAATGTTGTAACAACATCTATGATATCATTTCTATGCTCATAACACACCCAGAATCACGAATCTACGATTTTTGAAAATTAGGGTTTATGTGTCGATTTGGGTGTTTCAAATGTAATGTGTTTTGGTCTAAAAGATTGTTGGATTATGCTTATATGATGTTGAATTGATTATATCCTTGCTCTATAACTACCCGTAAACACCGATTTATTCGAATTTGAAATTAGGGTTTAAGGTTCATAAGTTTGGGTATTTTTGATTCACCATGAGTTAGATGTTATAACTTGGTCTATATGCTCATACAACATGTTTGAACTACCGTAACTGCTTTTGATGCAAATCCCATGGTTAGAAAACTTACGCGTAAGTCATAACCCTTAGGGTTTTGACCTACGCGTATGACTTTCTACGCGTAACTGGTTTATGAATGATTCATGCCATTTTTTGTTGATAAAATGAAGGTTTGTGTTAATGTTGATGATTTGATGGATTTATTTCATGCTTTGCTACACGTAATATTCAGAATCAAGGTGGTTATTAATCTACGCATAAGGATCACCTTACGCGTAGCTTGTTATGCGTAAGACTTGTCTTACGCGTAGCTTCTACGCATAAGGTTCTACAATGGACTACGCGTATCCTCGTGAAGGATATGCGTAACAATGACCTCTACGCATAAGGTCAACTCTTACGAGTAGCCTTACGCGTAAGGTAAATATATGCCTACGCATAAGCTCTACGCGCATAAGGTCTCTTTTCCCACGCGTAACATTTCTTACGCCAGAAGATAGGATTCTACGCGTAAGTTTACGCCTAAGCATATATCATTCTGCTCACGCATAACTTTGCCAAAACTACGCTTATCCTCGGATTTACCTTCATGATGAATTGTTACTTGTACAAACTTGTAAATAAACTAATCATATCATCACGAATCCAAAAATGTCACTAATAAACTTAAATCGTCGATATATTGTGAACAATAAGTGATAAAATAAACTTTAAAACTTAAAGTTAACTAACTCACGAAACATTTCACGATATCATTGAACTATTGAACATACAAGTGACTTAGGACTCAGAACAATCATTATCACTATACATTCAATAACTAGACAATAAGACCTTCGTTGACTAACATTATGTCTTTCGATATGTTGGTTCTTTTGGCTAATGTTATTTCGATCACGACATGGTCGAACAAATGAATGTGGATGCACCAAGTTCTCTCCATTGTCGATATCTATCCTCATGGCTATCCAATGAAGATAGGAAAGAATAACCTCCGTGTTGACTTTGACACCCTCACTTGCTCGAATCTTCGTGTCTTATTGCTATTGATATTCGAGGACTCATCCGTGACGTAACATGCTTACTCACTCGCAATTGTCCCCGAGATCTACATCCAACAGCTTACGGAACACTATGGAAAGGGTCAAGGACAAACTGCCGTGACGGTGACTCAATCACAAACAAGTCACCATTACACCGCAGACTTAAGGGCCTTTCTCCTAATTCCTCAAGTCGAACCAACCAAACTATATGCCTCACCGTCAAGAGCTCACTCTCCAATTCTTAATCGATATCGGTTATGACGAGGCTACAGGAGTAATCAACAAGCATTCTCACGTAGAGCTTAAGAGTATTCCTCAACCCCGAGAACTCTCTACATGATCATCACCAAGTCTGCTTCGGTCGTGACAATGCTATGAGCACCCCAAGCTCATGGAACCGCAAATATTCGGGCATTGGTCAACAAGAAACACATCGCTATCGAAGCTCGATTTGGGATGACATGATGTCATTTCTCAACAAACTTGGCTCAAAGATTCCTTACATCGATATACTAAATTGTTGATCCAGAGCACTTGGACTTCATCCCGACATTCCCAAGAGGCTCAATGACCCCGACAATCACGACATGTTGACGGAACCTATTCTATCTGCCGAATCAAGGAAACGTCTACAAAGAAACAAGGTGTTTGTCTTTGCCGATTTCCTTCTAATCAAGATGTCGAAAGCTCGAATCGCACAAAAGGTATCCGAAGCGGTGACAAGGCAAAGTTGGTCACCTCGACGAAAAATCTTCCGGAACACCTGTAAGGAGAACCCGAAAAGGAAGTGCGGAAGTGTCACAAGTACAGATAGTCAAAGGAATGTTCCAAAGAAGAAACCTATTCCAAAGAGGAAACCCACCCTAAGAAGAAAGTTCCTTCTCGAAGCCACTCCGATCCTTTTACTTGAACCGCAAAGACAGATTCGAGGACGAGGACTCGAGGCTACTTGACTCGTATGAAGAGATCACATACTCAAACCGCAAAGGATGAAAATCCTCGAGACCAAAACCTCCAAGTCCCCAAACTATTAAAGGAAAGACTCGCACTTGTACCTCGTGATGAAAGCTCAAGATGAAGAAGAGCAATTGGATCAAGGATACGAAAGAAGTTTCACAAAGTCGACACCTTCAAAAGGTCAAGAATTTGCTAAAGATCAAATGGGTGGCCCCGGAGGTTCAAGTGGTGTTGCCCACTCTAAACCATCTCCCGATGCGGTTAATCAACCCGATAAGGAGCCGGTGCCACCACTCTTCTGCAACTACAACAACTGTGGAGGACACTATTGTGTATGATTTTGAGAAACAGAGAATCGAGAAAGAAAAGTCTAAGGATGACGAGGATGATTATACAAAGTTTCTTCTCGACACCCAACACACTCAAAGGAGAAAACCTCGAAACTCCTAAGGACATGAAGTCTCCTCATGTCTCCTCATCATCGGACTCTTCATCTCATTCATCACCACCACCATCAACGAAGTCAACCAGATCATCATCCAAACCGTGAAGAAACCACCTAAATCTTGGATTTCTCAAACACATGCAAGAATTGTGAAAGTCACAAACAAGTTAGAAAGAAGGACATGCTTCACGAGAAAACTTAATTGGTATCTTTGAACAAATGCAAGACTTACATGATGAGAATGACGAGATGCGGAAAGATAGGAAAGCTATTCAGAATTCATGAGAAGTCATCGTCGAGGAACTGAATGAAATGATTGAAGGTTACACTCATAAGTACCTTCGGGATATCGCTCCAAAAGTCCAAAAGGAACTGGAGAAGTCGCAAGAGAACAAACCCACAAGTTTCTTCTCGACATCGCCCCGGTGTGACTAGAGAAGTATTCTCCGCACAACTCACCCTAACATCGTAGCATTGGTTAAACATACAATGGCCAAAGAAGTCGATCTCTCGAATCGAAAGTTGATCGCTAAACTTGTGATGCAAATGTCAAAGCGATCCGAACGCTTACTCGGAAGAAGCTAAATTTTTCAAGGTCTACTTGATTTTCAACTCGCTCATCATGCAAGGAGTCACCGATCAACCCAAACGACCAAGAGATGACGATGATAAGGATAAGGACTCGCACCTAAACGCCGAAGCGATCGGTAAATCTACATCTATGCCACCTCCTCCACCACGGACTTCTTCTCAACAAAGTCTCCTCCACCTCGGTCTTCATCGATAAACCTCGGGACGATTCCGAGTTACCACCCCGACTCATACAACCGGTGACTACTTTGAGTATACGGGTGGTGACGATGAAGAGGTCCTGAGCCCCGACAACAACCCACCTCACCCAAACAAGTGCGAAACCGGTATCATCATCAAAGCCTTCCAAAAGAAGAAACAGACGACTCACCCGTAGTCGTATCATGGCTAGATGACGATAAAACCAAGAGTTTGAATGGTTCTCCACACTTGTCAATCAAACTCCATACCCCGATGAAGGCCAAGAATTGGTAGATGGTTCAACATTGGAGCATGCAAAACTATTGCAAGAAAAGTTCCATGTGAAGAAAATGACGAAATCGAATTGAAGCGAATCAAGAATGAAGCTTTTCAACTATGGAAAGACAGACTCGAAAGCGCCTCGAGGTCGAATATCATCTTGAGAACATCGCCGAGCTATGTCTAACAACATGGATTGGCTCAATCCGAAGCAAACATTGACTTCACACAAAGGGACAACCTCCATACTACACCGATCGACCAAACCTCTACCGACCATTGGCCAAGCAGACGAACCAAGGATTCCTTCCGATATTTCTTCAACAAAGACCGAATTTCTTCTCCATGGTGGCGATGGTTCGAGAAAATACACTACATCATTGACTCTTCCATTCCCAGTGCCATTTACTCTAATCGCATAGCTATCGAGGAACGTGCAACTCACTTGTTTTCGACAACGCAAGCATACGACCAAGATGCATTGTATGGGATTCATCATTGGCCCGAACGCAAGAATCTACTACCAAGTCGCACGGTTCAAAAGTCTCAACATGCGTGTATAGCTCGAAGGACATCGTGGCCATCAAACACATTGATCTCAAGTCTAAGTGGGACTACACATTCTTAAAGAATATCATAGTCAAACGACAAGATGAACAGACTATGGATTCTCCGGTCGACTTTGAGAACTTGTCCTCAACGACATCGAAGACATGTATCTTGCCAAAGTACAGGTCGTATGAGACAATTCTCGATCAAGTTCAACGTGAATTTATCAAGTCGGTTCTCATCTTCATTAGACGATCGTGATCAAAGAACGTGTCGAAGATATCCGGATGGTCGTTGAATCATATCGAAACGTAAACTTCACTCCACCACGCCTGATCTTCCCGACATCAACCGCCTTAAACAACTCACGCCATCAAAAACCTTTCGGCGTTGTTTACCGCAGTGAACTTCAAGAAACCGCTTAATGGCGTGTAGTGAGCTCCACAAATTCGGGATCATACCTTGAAGATGGTTAGGGATGGATTGGCGTGCATGATTGAAGGATATACCGAAAGTTGGGAATCCTAAACTGGAATTCTCGTGACGAGAGGGATGTGAGACGATCATCACCATGATTGATGAACGGTTGTTCGGGCGGATCGCCTGACGATTGGAAAGCTATGTTGGTGGTCGACTCAGAGAAACATCATCGGCTTTCAACGCCTGTGCACTCCTGGAATATCACCGCACTTCCCGGTACCCGTGAATTGTTTTCTTCATATAATTTTGGATGTATGATTATATATGTGAATGGCTTGTGCACACATAACAATGTACAACCCGTAATTGTCAAGAAAGGACCTTGTGGTACGCCTCGATTGCCACAATCCTTATAAAAGGAGCGAAGCTCCTTAATTTTGAGTAAAACCTATCAAACCTTTCACTTTTCAAGGTTTTGCTCAAAAGACAAGTACTTCCCATATGATTTTTAAAACCTCAACCGCTTATATCACTAGTTGAGGGGAGTATTTGATTTAAAACTTTGTTCACAAATTGTTCATAGTGGTCGCCTTCCAACACTCGAAATGGTCATATTTATTCTCAAACGTTTCAAAAATAACATTTTCATATGCCATTTTGAGGGGAGAAAATTTGTGTGATAAGAAATATGTGGTGAATGCAAATAAATCTGTGAACTTCGACTTAAACAACGAATTGACGGTACTAAACTGTTAGTAACTCGAAAAGACTTGTCCCGACGGGTAATAATTTCAAGCTAGTTCGCTAGTGATGTAAACGTGTCTCGCAAAGGACTTGTCTCGAGTAGAAAGTACCATTCGAGAAACTTTTGATAGACATGAACTCGACGGGTTTGACAACCTTCCAAGGTTTGTCTACACCTTCAAGGTAGTTATTAGAGCTAGTTGTCACCTAAAAGTCGACAATGTATCTCTTTAACTATTCAACGTAACCGTGTCTCGCGGAGATTGTCTATCTTTAGTGGATCAATTCAAAAGTGCGCTTCTTTCCTCACCGTGCATTTAACCATTAAAACTATTAAGCACATGTGGGGGAGTATTTATGCAAAACTTCATCTCTCATGTGGTTCAAACATGTTTTTCGTTAACAAACCCTTTGAGAGAGGTTTTAACATACAAAGGTTATAATGGCAAACATAGGTAAGTCATGGAGTTATAAGGTGACTAAGGTTAGGAATAACTGTCCTATGATCCGCCAGAGTCGGAGGGATCTACCCAAGGACACTACCATTAGTTAGTGTTAGAAGTCCTTAGGAATGATTATAAAAGGAGAAAATGAGAATCGGAGAAAGAAGGAGTTGAAGAATCAAAAGAAATGTAAAGTAAAGGGTGAAAAGAAATAGCCCTCCGTTTATTCAACTTAGGCGCATAATCGTTCAATTCATATACTCTTGGTTGTCACTTAGTGACACCGGTATTAAAGATTAAAAGTCGTCATGGACCCAAAGGACGCATGCACTAAACCTTCTTAGCCACTCAAGTTTCTCTCAATGTAACTTGTTTCATTCTCACGTGGAACCCTACATAATCTATTGGCTTTCTTTAGAGATCGCCGGTATTGAAGAAGGAGACCCTCTCCCTAGTCTCCGCCAGAAAACCAAAACGCACTATTGAGTCTAGAGCCATGAGATTCATCAAAAGATCTCTTAGGAACACTTGACATTTAATCACTTGAAGATCAACAAATAAGATCATCGATGGTTCATATCGAGTCCTTCATGATCTTAGCAACTGTCGAGAACATTCATGAGAGGTTCACATCCGTGATCCTCGGTGATTGAATGGAAACTCCGCCGTGGTCAACATCAAACACCACGACAAAGCAGTCACTTCGGTAACTCCCGTGGATTACGCGGAGTGTGTCTCAAACGGTCTACAATCGTGAGGTGATGCTTTGGTGTACCTCAATGACTCATCTCGAATCAGATGTACTTGCACATCGCGTTATCTCACTTGTGGGACTCCAGTTCAGAACGGCCTTTGTAAGAATTAGAGTTGTGTTTTCACACTATGTCATTAACACTCTCAAGTTCAAACTTGTAAGTGCCGGAAACCGCTTATTACTAACCGCTTGAAATGTTTTCTTCTTATGGAAGCTCGAGCGGGATGATCGTGCGATTCTTCTCATGCTCACGCCAACATCAACACTAATGGAAGTTCTATTCAAAAGCAACACAACCGCGAATGATTCTTCGTCAAACCAAAGAATCTACAATGATAAAGATTTAAAGAACTTCATCAAGATTGAATTCCAACGTCATAGAGCGTGTGAGCATGTTGAAGAATGACGTGGAGACACCGGAGCAAAAAGGCACTGAAAGCGCATCGATGCGCATAAACAACATACTATCACTTTCACCACAAAGAACAATGATCAAAGAACAAAGTTAAAGATGACGTCAAGCATAACCGCTCAAAGATAACTATCTCTACACCGGGAGATTGTTCGAATCAAGACAATTCCTCTCACAAGAAAGAAGAATGTCGAAGACGTCACAACTACTATTACATCAACGCTTTCACCGCTTACATTCATATATACTTGAGGGAGATTGTTGGAATCACTCCTAAACAAGATTTCAAGTATTTATATTTCATATGTAATAGGTAGCTTTATTATGGCCTTTATGTTTGTTTAAGGTCAAGCTTATGTAGAAGGCCCATAAGCTTGATCCAAGCCCAATAAGGAATAGGGAAGGAGAGGAGTGTTGCCTAGCTCCTTGCCTATATAAACTCTTGTAAACCCTCATTTGAGGGTTGGTTGTTCAAGTTACTCTTTCACATACACTCTACGCCTAAACCTTTCTTTACTTTTACGTGTGTGTGTGTTTGTGTGTTGTTCAACCGCCTCTATCTCTTTCTATATTACTTGTGTTGTAAAACTAGTGACCTAACAAGTAGAACAACACTATAGTTGACCTTAGTGCATGCCAAAAATTCTTAATGCTCAAAAATTTCATTCATTAACTCAACTTCATCCTTTATAAACCAAGCATTCTTATGAGCTTAAGCCACTATTCATACCACAATCCTAAAATCAGTAGCTAAGACTTCTATTACACCCTCTCTTTCATCATGACTAAAGTATCTAGCAAGAACTCTTCAACTAAAGTTTCATCCAAAAAGAAAGCTCATATGGTTCATGAGATATCATCTACCGAGTCATCACCCGTAAGAAGTCCAAATGCTAGAATTCCCCTTCAACAAACTCAACCAACAATAGCTAAAAGAACCGCTAGAATAAGCATTCGACCTTTTGAGTTGGAAAAGGCTCCATCAAATCAAACGACTTCATCAAGCACTAAACCAAACACACCTAGCTCTAGTAAAACACCCCAACCTTCATTTCTAGAACATAGACTACATTCCTTTACCGAACCTCTTTCCCATCCAAATCTCTACTCGTTAGAACACTCACCACCAAGGACTTCCTACTCACCAACTTTCTCGTTAAATAGGGAACCACCTTCATCACCAAATAGTCCATCTTTGGAGATAAGGAATCACCAAAGATCTAACCATATAGAGGACTTTTCATCTCCACCACCAACTCGTGCATCATCACTGATTCGTCTAATGTAGTAGGCTTAGGGGTATGTGTATGGATAAAACCTCAATATCTATATCAAAAATAATCACGAAGATAGATTCAAAATTCCTTTAGGAAAAAGAATATTAAATCAAATCCCGTGTGTGATCGTTGATACAGATTAGTCAACCCGAATCGTTTCCCAACGAGGCGTGAATTGTCAACGTCGTTTTTGGTTTGGAATTTAATGCTCGATGTTTTGGATTAATGACTTTGATTTTATTAAACTACGGGAGAAGGGAAAGTAATTAAGGGAAATCTAATCTACGGGAAATCCTAATTACGAGAATTAACTAAAATGTAATAAACGAAACGTAAATAAAATGCAACTACGTCTAATCTATATCCTAAAAATGACCTAAAATTATTTTTACTCTAAAAATGCAATTTGAAAACTATTTATGAATTACAACTAATTTTAGGATTTTTAAGAATTTATTCAAATTAAAACTAATTTTAACTTTTAATTCTAATTTAAAATACTAAAAATTATGAAAATTAAAGGGAAAATTATGAAAATATTTTTATAAAAAAATCTAAAATAACCTAAGAGAATATTCAAAACTAATTTTGTATTTTTCTGATTATTTTTCTATTTTCTATGAATATAAAACTATTTAAATCTAGTTAAATGGCTAAAAATTACAAAATAAGCTAGGAAAATCTAGAAAAATTATTTTTGCTTTTGTATTTATCTTAATCTTTGAAAATTGAAAATTTATTTTTTGAAGATTTTACGATTTAATTGTAATAAAAGCTATTTAAAAAGTCCTAAAAAACTGTTTTAAAATAGGAAAAATAGTAAATAGAACTGGAAAAATCTGAAAATTTCAGGAAAAATCTAAAATTGTATTCTAAGTTTATGAAAAATATAAAAACTAGGGCTTATGTGGGGAATTTAAGAGCTGTAGAGTAACTGATGATCAATAAGCTACTTGAATTAAGCAACAAGCTATAAAAATAAACCAGAAGCTACCACGGCTGGTATTAAGCTAAAACTAAGTGAAATGCACCTAAATAATCAAACCTATATCTCTGAATCACAGGTTACAATGATTTGATGAGCAATAAACTAAGATACCAAACAGCCAAACCTACTACCTTCTAGCTTAAGCACGAGCTTATCAAAAGAGCTTATGTGAAAACAAAATATGAGAAACTCTGGACCACCAAGCAAACTACAAGTGGACCAAGTTTCAGCCTCTGATTAGCTCAAATGAGCTTTTAAAAGCCCCAAATATGTTTGAAAATACTCACTATTCTTTGAGTCTAACCTGAGGAATTCGAGCTAAAAGAAACAAATAATTAAGACCTTAAAAGGCTTATAAAATTTACTAAAATCAGATTTCAATATTTAAGCAACCGAACTAAAATCCCCAAAGTTTCAATGATTTTGAACAAGGAATGAACCGATGAAACATCTGCAAAGTATTGTAAAACGAGTTTTCACTCTTTTGACTTTTAGAAGCAGTTTGAGAATTTGACTTTTATGCAATTGTGAGCTTATGAAATGGTGGCCAGTGTGAATTGATGAAATACAACTAATGTAAGCTAGCTTATCACTTTATCTACCTAAATTCAAGCTGTGATGACCTACAGCTAACTGATATGCAAACTATAACAGGTTATGAGTGATTTTGACTAAATGAGCTAGCAAATGCAAACTAGAACCTAAGTTGACTAAGTTTAGCCTATATTGAGCTAAAGCAACTAATCTCACTGTCTGAATTAACCTTAAATGCTATTATCGAAACACTAGTTCCTATGATTTTGCAATTAACTAAACTAACTACTTAACTAGCCTACACTATCATTTGAACTGAATCAAAATTATCCTAATAACAACTAAATGAATGATCTAAACTATCAAATACCACGGTTTCAATCACAAATAGAATAGCGAAATAGACGGATATGTGCGTAAGCAGTTAAGTAAATTAGTACTTACAATAGTCCGGACACTATGGCTTGCAAAACAGAATAAGTACCACTAATCCTAAACCAATTATCAACCCAAACTTAGCCCAATTCCACAGCTAACACCAGCAAACCATCCATTTCTTCTCAAATTAGCCATAGTTGACTTTTGTTGACTGCTTTTTGGATTTGAAGTAAAATTGAGATTGAAATGAAGATAAGCTCACTATAAGCTATCAAAAGCTTAAATGAACTAAATAGAACAGTAGCTATAGCTTTTTACAAGCTTAGAGATAGATTGAAAGTATTTTTTTATTTTTCAACTATTTTTTTTTTGATTTTTTTGATAATTTGGTTTATTGAAGAAACAAACTTTGAAATAAGGAAATAAGCAATAGACGATTTTAATAAGCAAAATTAAGAAACATTTAAAAGCTAAACAATGATTTAAGCATAAAAACAGAATTTCATTAACTTGAAAATGTGATTACAAAGAGAGATTACAAAAGCTTATATTATAAACTACTTGAAAACATTAAAATGAAGTTAAAACTACTACTATGCTACTGAAAATGAAAAGTAGAGATGATCCCAAACGTGAATGAAGAGGGTTTATATAGGCGAGCTCCAAGGTCTTGGAAGGATCGGAAGTTGTATTTGTGCTTCTTTTGAGTCGTTTATCACCATTGATCAAATCCCATCTTATCTTGACCATGGATTAACACTTCCACGCACCTTGGACCAATCGGAGATGAGATATTGAGGTGTGACACACGGATCAATGACCTGGCACTAATCACGTGTCAGGTGGTGTCAGAGAAAGGACGGTTGTACCCTTAATTTAAGTGGATTGGCTTTATTGTTGGGAAGGGTAAATTAGGGTTCATACCTGGGTTTTGGTTTGGGGAGGAATTTTGGCGCGTTTGGTTTATTTATATTATTTCGATATTGTTGACTGGTTGACCGGGTATGGAACGGGTTGGGAAAACCGGGTAAGGGTGTATATTGGACCGGGTAAGTGTTTTGATATTGGGCCTTAGCATATTGGATTGGATTTAGGATTAGAATAGTACTCATTTAATATTTCAAGGACCAAAGGTGCAAAAGCTGGAAATCCAGGGACCATAAGTGTAAATCTGAAAATATTATCCAAGGGTTGTTCTTGCCAATCTTTAATAGACCAAGGGCTGATTTTGTCAATTCTAAAACTTAAGGGGTCATTTTTGCCAAAAGCTCAAAGATGAGGGACTGATTCTGACGATTCTTCAAACTTGATTATAACTTTCAAAAATCATCCTCAAAGAGTAGAAATCTCCTCAGAAGCATAATTTTGATCTTAGGCTCGACAAGCTCTCTTAATCTCTCGTGCTCGGATTTTAATGCGATTGGCTTCTTTTTGTGTGTTTGACATATCCGCACTGCACAAGCACAAACTCAAGAAAACCACAAATATTAGCAATAAACGGCTCTTTCTTGGTTATTTTGGGTTTTATTTGATAAAGAAATGATATGTGTTTTGCACATATCAAAATACCCATCTGAGACCATTGTCGTGTCCTCACGCAATGCAATCAACTCACGCTTCTAAAACCAAGGATTTCAATCTCTTTCTACTAAACCTATGAAGAAGTAGCAAAGATTCCTCAAAAGAGATTAAGAAAGCCTTAATTCTAAAAACGCCCCGTTACCTTTTTAATTCACATGTAGATATTACGATTAAGCACATTCCAATTATGAGTGACGGTTTGTTGAACTTTCATGTCGATCAATAACTCCAACATTTTTCAAAAGACACGTTAAGATCACAGAGTAAGAAACACAACACAGCGTGAAGTGACCATACGGATAGAATACATCGTCCCTGATTTTTCACAAATTCCCAAACTAAGCGTAAAATCGAAATCATTGTTAAATATGATTCTAGATGCTAACACTACCCATGGAAGTTACTTGTGTAATTACCTTTTGCTCCCATTTTCCTATTTTCCTCTAGATTTTTTTATTTTTTGTGAAAATGAATTTCTTCAAATTTCTCGTTTCGATAACTTTTATTCGATAAAGATACAAAGCTAAGTCGCTAATTAGTTATCCATCTTCTCAAGAACCATTGTTCCAAAATGAGGTCCACATCAAGGAATTTTATTCACTTATATTTTGATTTTTCATTTTTTCTCATTTTTCATTTTTTTTTTTTTTTTTTATCATCATCATTTTTTTTTTGCACTTATACTTTTACTTATATGAGCTATGAACTACGGAGCTTCACGGGATAATTCCAAGACTATAGGCTTCATGAAATGAGGATCCCAGTTGGTTAGACCAAGAACCTCACCCAATCCTGGCTAAAGATCCAAGGGTCCGATCTCGACACCGCAGCTCATAACTTTACTTATTACTTATTACTTATTTATTACTTACGAATCCTTGATGTGTACCCAATTTTTAAAACAAAGATTCTTTTAAGAAGATAAAGAACTAACTATCGCCAAAAACTCAACATCTCTAATTATTTATTCACAGATATGGGGTGAAACAATTTTGTGGGAACAAAAAGCCATAAGTACCTTCGATGGGCTCTAAAGAGAACCAACTACTCCACGCTTAGCATCTAAACTCATAAGTAACTCTATCATTTCGATCTCCATAAATTTAAAATCCCAAATAATGAGATCCGCGGATGCTTAGCCGATAATTTTAGATTACCTATGGTTAAGGGAACAAGCTAGGGCTCAACACGCCCGGTCAAGTCAGAATTCCATTCCTACTCTCACCAGCGGAAAGTCAACAAGGTGTCAAAACATATATTAATTTAGCAAATGCTTCGTTAAATAATCTCAAGTCTCGCATTTTTAAAGTCACTTATTAGAAACTAGCAAATTCTTGTTTAAGCTTTGCATATTTAAAATCACTTAGGGAGACTTGCAAATTCTTGGCCTTGTGAGCTAGAATCGCATTTTATAGCCTCTTGTCTAAGCAATTAGCAAAGACTATTTCAAGAAAAACGCATATTTAAAGTAACTTCTAAGAGACTAGCAAGAACCTTTCGATCATAAAACTAGCAAAAGCTTACAAAATTTTTAAATTTTCTCATTTTTGCACATTTTTTAATTTCTAAGGAAAAACGGGGTTGCGAGAGAACATGGCAGAAAATAAGCAAGTGCGGTCAAATCAAATCGAAGATTACCCTACCCCAGACTAAAATGAAACATTGTCCTCAATGTTTAAAGGCAAGGGTAATAACGAAAATCTAAAAGCCGTTTATTAAGTATGCTTCAAAGATAAACGTTAGTCGATAAGATTAGGACATCGGATTTCCATCAGCATCGATCATGAAACTCGAGTGGAGAAAAAAACAAACTTCGAGCACGAGAGTCTTCATATCGGGAACATCCTACACACAACATCACAAACAACCAAACACGAGAAATAGAAGAGGCTAACCCCTTCACGTCACTTATTAGAAAATAGAAAGAGATAAGCATGGGGTGCCTCCCACGAAGCGCTACTGTTTTTCTTCACCGAGTCGCTAGCCTGACTCGTCCCCGAATTCATTTGTCCTTAGGGAAGCAAGCGAAAAAGATACCCGGATCAAAGATGGTATCCTCACTCCGAAGGGAAAGAGAATGGGTGGGTTGGGAGGGAAAGAAAGTGTCGGGCTCCAGCACATAAAGGTTAAATCCTCTCGAACTCACATAAAGTGTATCAAGAAAGAATGATCCATCATCCGGTGGTTTTGTGGGCGGACGAAGGGATGACGGATCTAAGAGAAACGACTCCATAGAAGAAGGGAGTCCATGGTAAAGAAAAGTGTTACTTGAAGGCTCAAACATGAAGGCATCCAAGAGAGGATCCTTTTTCCGGTTAACTTTTGTTTTATGAATGTCCTCTCCGATGAGTATCCCAGGGTTAAAAATCTTGTCCTCGGAAAGGAACGAAATCAACGTATCATCTACGTGAAAATCCTCACGAGAAGAGGAGTCACTCTCGGATAAAAAATAGTGCGGGACCTCTGAATCAACAAGCTCATCAGTTAAAATCTTTACTTTCTTTTCTTTCTTGGATAAAACGGATCATCGTATTCTGTTTCTTCCAAAACATCATCTTCTGACGGAATTGAGTTAAAGGGAGCAAGTTCATCGGTGAACTTCTCGAAATAAAACGACGGATCTTGATATAACAAATATTCAATTTCGCGTAAGTCGGCTCTAAAATCAAAGATGTCATCCTCACTTCCCGGTGGAAGAGGATCCATGCGAGCGAGTTCATCGGCGAACTCCTCGAGAAGTAAATCAATGGAAGAATCCTTGAGCTCGGGCTCCGAAGGACTAGTAGACGGCTTGAATTCTTTAATTTCATTTTCTTTCGGAGAGAGTGAATAGAGCATTTCTTCGATTAAACGAATATCTCCTTCGATGTCGATGTCGGCGTTATCAATTACCGGTGAAACTGAATCACTTTTCAAATAAGCCTCAATTTCTTTCATGATAGAATCATCCTCCTCATATTGAGTGAGGGAAGAGGAAGAATCATAAATGATTTTTTTAGAAGAAAGTTCCATATTTTCAGAAGAAGGAGTGGGATTGCCACTCAAAGGAAGGTTGATTTTCTTAGAAATCGGAGGTGGGAAAAGTGGTGTGCTCTTAGAGCTAGCATTTTCCACCACTACCGTTGTAGACTCCTTTTCTTGTTTCTTTTTCCGTTTAGCTCGTCTTGTCGACATACTCTTAATCGTAAACCTTGAAAGATCAATTCGAGACGTTTTAGGTTCAACTTTCTTCACATCATCCGGATCGTCCGGAGGGGGGTACGAAGACGGCTCATTATATAACACTTTATCGAGTAAAACGATGTCCCCCTCCGGGTCAAAAATAGCATCATCAATCTCAACGGGAATTGAATCGTCATTAAGAAAGGCCTCGATCTCTTCTCAAATAGGGTCACTTTCCGTAGTGAGAGACGGAAAAGAGTCGGTCATAATCGGATTAGAAGGTAAAATGGGATCGCCACTTTCTTGAGAAAAATCAATCACACCGATGCTATGGATAGAATGATCATCGGGTGGAGGTTTTGAAGTTTGTTCGGCATAAAACACAATCTTTTCATTTCCTTTTCTGATCGTTAATGTTCCTTGGTAATGATCCACAAGGACTTTTGCGGTTCTCAAGAATGGTCTTCCAAGAGTGAGAGGAACTCGGGCGTCAACCTCTATATCAACGACGGCGAAATCCACGGGAAAATGGAATTTATCCACTCGTACCATAACATCGTTGACTACACCAACCGTGTGAGCAATTGTTCGATTAGCTAATTCGATAGTCATACGAGTCGGAATAAGAGTCTTCAATCCAAGCTCATGATATATCGCAAGAGGCATGAGACTTATGCTTGCACCCGAATCGGTTAGGGCATTACATTCCTCAATATCATTCAAAAACAAGGAAGGAGAAATTTCCCGGGATCACCAAGCTTCTCGGGAGCTTGGTTCGAGGAAGAATTAAATGGTGTAGGTTCAAGTGATATCTTTGAAATTTGTTCCAATTTCTTTTCATAAATCATGTCAGCAGCTTTGATCATATCGGTCGTAAGTTTGAACTTGGTTCCGGAAACAACTTTCATTTTGTCAAATCGTGATTGAATAGATTTGCACGATGTAAGGTTAGAACTCGGCATTATGACGGAGATGGAAGGAACTTGGGCAACCAGAGGTTGGACGTTTTTGGCTTTTCCATTATCAAGAGGAATTACCGGGTCCTTTGTTGCCTCGGTCTCTCGTGCTACACTCATCACCGGAGAGGAAGTAGTCATCGAGGGCCCATCATCTCGAATGGTTATGGATTTCATTTCTCCCTTCGGGTTTGGAATCGTGTTACTTGGGAGAGAACCGGAACCCGAGGGTTGACTCATTTGGCACAAAACAGCGTTTAACATATTCTCAAGTTTATTCTGCGAAGCATCCATCTTGTTGTTCTGAAGTCGAATTTCGTTCTTAAACTCATTGCTTTGTCTAGTTAACGAAGATTGGAATTCATTTCTCAAACTTGAAATCTGGGTTTTCATGGTTTGGATGGTAGCATTATTGTTCTGAACGTAATTCGAGAATTCATTAGAGGGAAAAAGCGGAGCTTGATAACTTGAATTTTGATATCCTTGATTGTAATTGACCCCTTGGGTCGGGTATTGATTCGGTGGGGCTTTGAATTGGTTTTGAACAGTTGGTCCACGAACTTGATTCCGATTAAAACGAGTCTGATTGTTTGATTGAGAAAATCCCGGAGGTCCCATTTGATTACTAACACGAGGGTTTGGTTCAACTTGAGGACGGTATTGGTTACCTCCGGTTACGGTATTAGCTTCAAAAGGATTACCATCGGTGGCGGTACAATTGTAGTAGGCATGCGGGCCACCACAAGTAGTACAAGTAGATTCCACCGCTTTGACTTGAGCGGGTGGAGAAGAATTAATCTTAGCGGTTTTAATCTTAATCAAATCCTGAATCATATCCGTAAGCTTATCAATCTTAGCATCGGTGCTAGACGTATTTTCATAAGGCGAGGACGATGGTGTAACACTCACTCGGGCAAAGAACCGATTTGCTCGTGAGGTACTGAACTTTAGATTTATTCTCAATAATCGACAAGGCATCTCTCGTTGATCGGGTCAACAAATTACCACCAGCGGCATTAAGAGAGTCTTGATCTGTTTCATTCAAACCGTTATAAAGCGTATCAAGTTGGTGCAACTCGGAAAAACCATGATGGGGACATTGCCTAAGCAAATCTTTGAATCGGTCCCATGCCTCACTAAATGATTCATCAAATCTTTGTGTGAATTTTGTTATTTCATTTTAGGCTTGTTGTTTTAGGCGGTGGGAAGAATTCGTTCACAATTTTGACACTAAATTCTCCCATGTGGTTATCGATCGAGGGGTAGTTTTCGAGCCAAACCGGCGGCCCCTCGAGTGAAAATGGGAAGAGTAGTAGCTTGATAGCCTCTTCCGGAACGTTACGGTACTTGATCGTGAGCGTGAGCTTGTTAAACCGTCGGATATGAGGTGAGGATCGTCCTCTCAAATCCGTAAAATTGGCTCGATGATACCAGGTTGATCAACCCGTGTTTAAGCTCAAAGTTATCGGCAACGATTGCCGGGACGACGATGGCTTCTCCATAACCATCGGTGAGTGCTTGGAGTTGCTCTAGCATGGATCGGTTGTCCTCCGCCATTTCGACGATGGGCGGAGTCTGATTAGTTCGAATCTCGGGTTCGACTAATGGAGCACGTCTATTTCGCCTTCTCGGAATTGTAGCAGATTCACGTATCGATGCAGAAGTTATTAGAGCGAGTGCGCATGCACTTTCAAAACCAAGGCAATTAAAGAGAACGGTATTCAAAACACGGTGAACTTAACCAATAATCCCAAGTGAATAAATCACCTCTATAAGACAAACGCATGGCGGCGGAGAAGCTTTGTAGGTCGGTCTGAAGCTTATTAAAACCCCTTCTTTTCAACCGCAATTTAATGTCGGGCCGTCCTTATACCCACCACACGTTTGTTTATCCGATAGAAATAAATCAATTCACAAGCGACACAAAGGCAAGTTTTTGATCTTTAGTTCGGAACTTATTAATGATAACACCTCCGTTGAGAATGTTATATAATTGGTGTCTTATTTATTAGCAAAACACAAGAGAAAATCTTTTGTATTTTTAATATGATATATATATATACAAAAGAAAAGAAAAATATTTTTACTTTTTTTTTATAGAAAATAGTAACTTCACGAATGAAGGATCTCGAGTCACTAATCGTCAAACCTCAAACGATATTGTCGTGACACAACCTCCCGTGGCGCCAAAATTTGATTAAGTCTAATGTAGTAGGCTTAGGGGTATGTGTATGGATAAAACCTCAATATCTATATCAAAATAATCACGAAGATAGATTCAAAATTCCTTTAGGAAAAGAATATTAAATCAAATCCGTGTGTGATCGTTGATACGGATTAGTCGACCGAATCGTTTCCCAACGAGGCGTGAATTATGCGTCGTTTTGGTTTGGAATTTAATGCTCGATGTTTTGGATTAATGACTTTGATTTTATTAAACTACGGGAGAAGGAAAGTAATTAAGGAAATCTAATCTACGAAATCCTAATTACGAGAATGAACTAAAATGTAATAAACGAAACGTAAATAAAATGCAACTCGTCTAATCTATATCCTAAAATGACCTAAAATTATTTTACTCTAAAATGCAATTTGAAAGCTATTTATGAATTAAAACTAATTTTTAGGATTTTTCCGAATTTATTCAAATTAAAAACTAATTTTTAACTTTTAATTCTTATTTAAAATACTAAAATTATGAAAATTAAAGGAAAATTATGAAAATATTTTTCAAAAATCTAAAATAACCTAAGAGAATATTCAAAACTAATTTTGTGTTTTTCTAATTATTTTTCTATTTTCTATGAATTTAAAACTATTTAAATCTAGTTAAATGGCTAAAAATTACAAAATAAGCTAGGAAAAATCTAGAAAAATTATTTTTTTGCTTTTTGTATTTATCTTAATCTATGAAAATTGAAAATTTATTTTTTTGAAGATTTTCTGATTTAATTGTAATAAAAGCTATTTAAAAGTCCTAAAACTGCTTTTAAAATAGGAAAAATAGTAAATAGAATCTGAAAAATCAAAATTTCAGGAAAAATCTAAAATTGTATTCTAAGTTTATGAAAAATATAAAAACTAGGGCTTATGTGGGGAATTTAAGAGTCGAGAGTAACGATGATCGATAAGCTACTTGAATTAAGCAACAAGCTATAAAATAAACCGGCTACCACGGTGGTATTAAGCTAAAACTAAGTGAAATGCACCTAAATAATCAAACCTATATCTCTGAATCACAGGTTACAATGATTTGATGAGCAATAAACTAAGATACCAAACAGGCCAAACCTACTACCTTCTAGCTTAAGCACGAGCTTATCAAAAGAGCTTATGTGAAAACAAAATATGAGAAACTCTGGACCACCAAGCAAACTACAAGTGGACCAAGTTTCAGCCTCTGATTAGCTCAAATGAGCTTTTTAAAAGCCACAAATATGTTTGAAAATACTCACTATTCTTTGAGTCTAACATAGGGAATTCGAGCTAAAAGAAGCGACTAATTAAGACCTTAAAAGGCTTATAAAATTTACTAAAAATCGATTTCAATATTTAAGCAATCGAACTAAAATCCCCAAAGTTTCAATGATTTTGAACAAGGAATGAACCGATGAAACATCTGCAAAGTATTGTAAAACGAGTTTTCACTCTTTTGACTTTTAGAAATGAGTTTGAGAATTTGACTTTTATGCAATTGTGAGCTTATGAAATGGACTGAAACTGATGTGAATTGATGAAATACAACTAATGTAAGCTAGCTTATCACTTTATCTACCTAAATTCAAGCTGTGATGACCTACAGCTAACTGATATGCAAACTATAACAGGTTATGAGTGATTTTGACTAAATGAGCTAGCAAATGCAAACTAGAACCTAAGTTGACTAAGTTTAGCCTATATTGAGCTAAAGCAACTAATCTCACTGTCTGAATTAACCTTAAATGCTATTATCCAAACACTAGTTCCTAACAGATTTTGCAATTAACTAAACTAACTACTTAACTAGCCTACACTATCATTTGAACTGAATCAAAATTATCCTAATAACAACTAAATGAACAGATCTAAACTATCAAATACCACAGTTTCAATCACAAATAGAATAAGCAGAAATGACAGATATGTGCAGAAACAGATTCATAAATTAGTACTTACAATAGTCCGGACACTATGGCTTGCAAAACAGAATAAGTACCACTAATCCTAAACCAATTATCAACCCAAACTTAGCCCAATTCCACAGCTAACACCAGCAAACCATCCATTTCTTCTCAAATTAGCCACAATTGACTTTTGTTGACTGCTTTTTGGATTTGAAGTAAAATTGAGATTGAAATGAAGATAAGCTCACTATAAGCTATCAAAAGCTTAAATGAACTAAATAGAACAGTAGCTATAGCTTTTTACAAGCTTAGAGATAGATTGAAAGTATTTTTTTATTTTTCAACTATTTTTTTTTGATTTTTTTTATTTTTTGGTTTATTGAAGAAACAATCTGAGATTACTTTGAAATAAGGTAATAAGCAATAGACGATTTTAATAAGCAAAATTAAGAAACATTTAAAAGCTAAACAATGATTTAAGCATAAAAACAGAATTTCATTAACTTGAAAATGTGATTACAAAGAGAGATTACAAAAGCTTATATTATAAACTACTTGAAAACATTAAAATGAAGTTAAAACTACTACTATGCTACTGAAAATGAAAAGTAGAGAGATGATCCCAAACGTGAATGAAGAGGGGTTTATATAGCTGAGCTCCAAGGTCTTGGAAGGATCTGGAAGTTGTATTTGTGCTTCTTTTGAGTCGTTTATCACCATTGATCAAATCCCATCTTATCTTGACCCTTGGATTAACACTTCCACGCACCTTGGACCAATCAGAGATGAGATATTGAGGTGTGACACACGGATCAATGACCTGGCACTAATCACGTGTCAGGTGGTGTCAGAGAAAGGACGGTTGTACCCTTAATTTAAGTGGATTGGCTTTATTGTTGGGAAGGGTAAATTAGGGTTCATACATGGGTTTTGGTTTGGGGAGGAATTTTGGCGCGTTTGGTTTATTTATATTATTTCGATATTGGTGACTGGTTGACCGGGTATGGAACGGGTTGGGAAAATCGGGTAAGGTGTATATTGGACCGGTAAGTGTTTTGATATTGGGCCTTAGCATATTGGATTGGATTTAGGATTAGAATAGTACTCATTTAATATTTCAAGGACCAAAGGTGCAAAAGCCGGAAATCCAGGACCATAAGTGTAAATCTAAAATATTATCCAAGGGTTGTTCTTGCCAATCTTTAATAGACCAAGGGTTGATTTTGTCAATTCGAAACTTGAGGGTCATTCTTGCCAAAAGCTCAAAGATGAGGGACCCGATTCGACGATTCTTCAAACTTGATTATAACTTTCAAAATCATCCTCAAAGAGTAGAAATCTCCTCGGAAGCATAATTTTGATCTTCCTACTCGACAAGCTCTCTTAATCTCTCGTGCTCGGATTTTAAATCGATTTGGCTTCTTTTGTGTTTTTGACATATCCGTACTGCACAAACAGAAACTCAAGAAAACCACAAATATTAGCAATAAACGGCTCTTTCTTGGTTATTTTGGGTTTTATTTGATAAAGAAATGATATGTGTTTTGCACATATCAATCACCCTATTTTTAGTGGAACCACATCCCACGTTGCTCAACACACCTCCACCATCCTTTGTGGAGCCTCCTCAAACATCCCACCTCCTCCGGTTCCTAGTCATGACAATAATTGCTCTAGTTGTCAACTCACCCAAGGACTTGTTCAAGAAGTACAAAATGAGTTGCATTTCATGTTTAATCATCTCCTTGAACGATTGAACCAAATCAACAAGTCTACTCATCCTTAGATTTCAAGCACATTGATGCTGTTTAGGTTTCCGTCGTTTCTTAGAATTAGTAGAAAATGTATTACATGTTTGAGTCATTCTCCTAGTTTTAGAGATATGTAGATCATTTCTCGTATTTTTATTGAATGAAATTACATGTTATATGCCATATTGTCTTGAGAATATGTTTGATGCCTTAATACATATCTCATTTTTTATGTTAACTTCACATTTTACATCACCATTGCTGTCTTAAGCTTACAGGCAGACGGATCCCTCATTTCAGCCTAGACGGATCCCTCCAAGGGAGGAACCGTGGGATCCGTGCAACATAAGACATTTTTATTACTAATTTGAGTCTTATTTGTAGGAAATTATGCATCATTGATACGCTTACGCAGCGCGTTCGGGGTCAAAGGAACTTCCTTTTCGTCGAGCAAGTTTTCAACACCCTAGGCAGTGAACCTAATCGTTGTAGTGTAGTATTAGGGTAAGCCACGGGTATTGATATCGTTCTCTAGGGGAATAGGAATGCTAGTGAGAAGTTACTACGCTAAGGTTGAGGTTGAGGAAGATTATTTTTTTTTATCTTTTTTATGTTTTTTAGGAAATTGAAAGGTACGAATCTCGGGTATTGGATTTGAGGGGTTGGTATTTCTATCGATTACTATACTATTATTTAATTATCTAAACTAAGGTGGTGGTAGTCTATGTCTAATTAATGTGTGCTCGTATGATAGTTTAAAGATGTGTTTACTTAGGTTTTACTACTCCTTAATTATCTCCTATTGATGGTTGAGTTGTCACGTCTTATTCTTAGTTGCGTTGTGTGTCTAAAGTTGTTGGGTATCGCTTCTCCCAACTCTTTGAACTTACCAAAGGGTCTCGCCTACAAAACCCACTATGGATAATAAACTCTTACTCTAAGGCACTCTTTGGATGGTTTAGCTTACAACTACTCGTAATTATATTATAAGGTTCACAAAGATGAATCAAGCATTATACACAACGAATGACCTATCGCATTACTAGATCATTAATCAACTAAGATAAGAAACAACCAATCAATATTTAATAATTAAGTTTCATATTCCTAAGCAAACACACAAATAAATTAGCGGACATGGAGAACATGCAAGCATACACAAAATAATCAAAGACATAATTTAATTGATGAAGTAAATACTTATCTTGATGTAAGATAGGGTTTGGAACCCTAAAATACTGTACAAGACACCCTTGGTTCGGTTTTAGGTTTTACTCCCAAAAGACTCTCCTAAAAGCGAAAAATTCGGATTCTATATATAATATTACATATGCGACGGCCACCTTATGTTTTAGACGCCGCCGTGTCGCCGTCATTAGGGTTTCGGCCACCACGTTAACCTTGCGACGGCGCCACCTTATGTCCGACGCCGTCCTCTTCACCTTCGACGCCTTCAGGTTGCATCTAGGCCGTCCGAGTAGCAACGCCTACTCTTTTAAAGCCCGACGTCGTCACTTGAAAATAGGGTTTTGCTCATCGACGTCACAAAAATCCTCCGACGGCGTCGCAATCACCGACGCCGCCGCCTGCTTTCAGCACTTTGAGTGTCTCGATTCGACTTTGGCCATTTTCTTCGTTATATTCGTGCCTTTTCGTCCAAATAAGTGCCATTCCAGATTTTGCCTTCAAGAGACCTAAAAGTGAAAAGGAACGATATTAAGCAATAACGGATACAAAAGTGATCAAATAAGGACTTAAACGACCCTCAAAATGGTACCTTTTAAAACCTTATCAAATATCCCTACACTTGTTATTTGCTTGTCCTCAAGCAAATGTGCTTTTAGCCAATTAATTTATAAGTTAGGGGTCATGAAGCATTGATTTAAAACGGTCCACAACACATATAAGCCCATAAAAGTCATAACAAGCACGGAAATTACATACTAGCACCTCACATGGGGTGTTTGGATACTCACATCTCTCTCGTGTATATATGAAATATAACAAATAGAAATGGAAAATAAACACTCATTAACCGGTCCTAGTACATAGATTACCATAGGCTTGAGAATAGATCAAACCTCCATCGCTTTGGCGTAAGCACCTAGGAAAGACTATCAAAGAGGTCTTTTAAAGGGTTGTAATGTTAGGCTTACGGTAGGGAAACAAGGGTTTGGTGGGATAGGCTATTTAGTGGTGGCAAGTCAAAAATCTCTATGTTAAATGCATACGAAGAATGACGTTGCTAAGCCAAGACTCGACAATCTAAAACTCTAGGTAACGGAAATAAACAAACATAAATTTAAAGGATAGATGTAGGATAATAGCCCGTATTTTTTTTTTTTTTTTTTTTTTTTTTTATACACTTTACTCTACCATCCTCTACAAGAACATCAAAATGATAGGGATTTATAGGCACATCCCTACACTTGAGTTTTTATTACTCTAACTCTAATTTGACCCGAATTGAAAAGATCAAAACACTTGGGGTACATTATTACGCAAACAAAGGGAATTTGAATTTAACGTTCCTTCCGTCATTTCATAAACTTTAACTTTTCCCATGAATCCCAATCGTCCCAAAATCAGATACAAAGGATATGACTCGACTTAGCAACTCATGCTAGCCACCGATAATTGAACTAAGGGTTTGGGTGATAACAATAATTTGCACTAAAAGTGAGTGCATAAGGGTAGGCTAAGGCGATTTGGGTGTATATTTGGGGTGGGGTGTAAACAATGCTCTTCATTGATATTCGGAAAAACCGAAAACCGAAACATCACGAGAACCGCGAAAATGATAGGCTCGAGGGGTTAACTAGGGGTATCGTGTACTAAAGATGAGTACAACGCAAAGGGTGTGGGGAATTACTCAACCGATGTGGAAGAAGTAATTATATTACGGTATCAAACAAGGGTTATCCTAATGCCTCTTATTATTTAGTTATTCCTAACTACACAAGTGTAGTCTCACTTATGATCTCGAATGCATCACAAAACAAGTTCTAGAATCTAATATACTACGGTTCACACTCTAAGCATTGAAGATGAATGCTTTTAATTCCTACTAATCTAAGGCGATCCTCACATTTTTGGTGGAATTTGGGTCGAAAGGGTTTTGTGCTAGTCATATAACTTCCTATCCGTGAGACGCTTTTGTTAAGACTAATGACCCACTCCTATATGTCATGAAAAATTTTAAATTTGGTGCCAAAATTACCCTAACCGACATTTTCTCATGGTTTATTACACAATCACAATTGACAAAGCAAATAATCAAGGATAAGCATAGTTTCAAAGTTCCGTTTTATCTTCCCTCCCACACTTAAACCGAACATTGTCCTCAATGTTCCCGAAAGTATCAAAGTTATGATAAAGAAGGTAATCAAAACGAAAGAAACTAATACTCCCCGATTAGCTCGGTAGGATCCGTGTAAAGTGGTGGTTAAATCCTTTCCAAGAAGAATTATTGCGTGAAAAGCTCCTCCAATCTTATGTAACTTCTTCTTGAAAAATTAAACCCGCACACTTGAAGAAAACAAACGAAACATTCGCGTAAAATCGTGGTAATAATATATATAAGACTCGATTTAAACTAGGATATAATGCTTGTAGAATGGATGTTTACAAATTTCTAAGAAAATTAAGACCGGAAAATTCCAAAATTTATAAGTAGTTCGAAAACGAGAAAAGTGATCGATGTTTTACTCCTTCCTCGACGCCAGTTATCCCGACAAAAACTGCTCACGATTTTACGAAAAAATTCGAAAATTTACATCTTTAGAATGGAAAAATTTCGCAAAACATCCATTATGACTCGATACAAGCATTTGACTTGAACAAATAAACATATATATCTTTTGGTTAATTGTTATTCTCATGTTTACGTTTCTTTTGAAAACGTGTGTAATCCTCCTACACTTATCCCTTATGTAAAATACCTTTATATGCAATTAAGACAAGGTTAAAAACAAAATAAAGCATTTTACAAATTTAAACATGAGGATAAACAATTAATAAAAGATATATGACACTAACAAGCAAACAATTAAGCATGGGTTGCCTCCCACGAAGCGCTTTTCTTTATTTAAGAGTCTTGTAGCTAGACTCGTAGTCGTGCCCCTACGCATCGATATAAGTAAGTCTATCCTCAACAATGTCATAAGGATCAAACTTATCATTCAAGTTCCTAGTAGTACGCTCGGTTAAATATGTCTTTTCAAACTTCTCACCATCGGGATCATAGATTTGTATCCTAATGTGCCACTCTCCATTACCATCACTAGCGGTCTATCCCAATCCCATTTGTGTTTAGATTCCTCAACTTTCCACTTATTCATGACAAGGTTAACGGGCAAGCTTCCTAGGAACTCGGTCATCTTCCTAAATACTAAGGCGCCCTCGAACGGGTTCACTTCCATGTCCCTAGCCATTTCTTTTCTTGGAAAGTTGTTTTACTAGTGAAGGCTTTATCTAGGTAAAAAGGTCTTTGGGGCCTATGAGGTTCTTATCAATCCAAGGTCCATATCTAGAAGGCTCTCTATCCAACCTAATCTCTTGTGGGATTTCCTCATCCTTGTAGTACGTATGCTTTTGACATCAGAACCGATCTAGCACTCCCTCTCCTACCACTATCTTGGACATCTTACAATCGATGATGGCACTAGCGGTAGCTAAAAATCCTCTTCCTACTAGTAATGGGCATGTCGGGTCCTTATTCATGTCTAGCACATGAAAGTCGGCCAAAAGAGTCAACTCTCCACGTGTATTACCATGTCCTTTATTATTCCTACCGGACGTGCCACACTACCGTCCGCTAGACCTAAGATGGTTTCCGTTGGTTCTATTTTACCTAAGTTAAGGCTTCTATGGAGGGACAACGGAACAAGATTGATACATGACCCTAAGTCGGCTAGAGCGTCGAGTGGTTTGGAAGTTCCAAGCCTACATGGAAGAGTGAATAGCCCGGGATCGTCTAACTTCTTAGGAAAGTTGTTTTGCACAAAAGCGGACCCATGTTTTCCAAGCCTAAGTTCTAACTCATATTTTTCTTTCAAAGCATTATAATAAGGTGCATGAGCTAAGACTTCAAGAATCGGTTTTCTTGATGGAGTTCCTTGTACTCCTCCTCAAACTAGGTTTGGATTCTTGGTGACGGGTTTCTCAAGAGGGGTTCTACCAATGGTGTCGGGCCTTGGTACCTCTTGGATGGCTTGGACCCCTTTGATAGCATTTACCGAGTGAACCGTCGGGTGTGAGGGGCATGGATGTGCATTCTCCATAGTGAACTAGAACATGAAGTCGGCCTTGATCGAATTCACTTTTGGGTTCTTTATGGTATCACTGGGAGTGCTCCAACTTCCCGCTCATTGAAGGCTTTTAAGAGGGCATCAAGCTTGTTTGTCATCTCGCTTTGTTTTTGCTTAAAATCGCTTCAAGCTTATTCAATCGAGTCTCTTGGGATGACAAAATCTAGATGCGATTGCCTCAAGATTAGTGGGTTCCGTATTAAGAGAATTGAACCTAGTGGGTGAACTAGATGAGCTTTGGGGTGTGCTTGAGTTTTGGTTCCACTTAAGGTTAGGGTGATTTCTACATGAGGGGTTGTACGAGTTTCCTAAGTTGTTCTGCTCGGGTTTGAAAGTATACCACTTCTCTCCCGCCTTGATCTCGCACGCATGGAGGCGTAGTCCGCAAAGCTTGTTCGGGGAGCCTTGTGCAATCACGAGTATCATGGGGACCACCGCATAATTCACAAGGTAGAGTGATTTGATTCACTTGACGTGAGGACTTAGGATTTTGTAGGAACTCATGAGGAATTTAACTTGATCTTCAAGTTCGATCATCCTACGGTCGGAAGGTTGTGAGTTGATGGAAGGCAAGGAGATTGCCTTGACGATTTTAGGTAGCTCACGGGGTCATCCCAACTTTCGTTGTCGTGAGGGCAAGGTCCTCTATTATACCCCATGATTCTTCCGCGGTGAGATCACTAAGTTTTCCACCGCCGCTTGGTCAATGGATCGCTTAGTGGGAAGTTGACATGATCATAAAAGATTTGGACTTGGAGCCAAAGATCAATGCCGTGATGAGGGACTTTATGAAGTAAGTCCTTGAATCGGGTCCATGCTTCGAGAGATTCACCTTGACGTTGTTGGAACATCAAGATGTCATTCCTAAGCTTAGTGGTTCTCCCGTGGGAAAAATTGAGCAAGGAAGCGAGGGTAAGATCATCCCAACTTGAGATGGAGCCGTCGGGAAGTCGCTCAAGCCAATTACTAGCTTGGTCCCGTGAGAGAATTAGAAGAGACGCAGCGTGGTCTCCCGAGTAGTAGCATCAAGGTCGATGGAATCGACAATTTTGAGGAAATCTCGATGTCGATTTGGATCTTCGAACGAAGTCCATGGAATGCACATCCGTTTTGCACCAACCGGATGGTGTCGGATCGCAGGGCCGTAGTTTGGGCTTGGTCGGGAAGCTCAATGGTGTTCCTATAGCCTAGGTGGCTTGGTCTTGAGTATTCACCAAGAGTACGGGCTCTTGGCGGGTCATTTGGTGGTGGGTTGACGAGTGGTGGTTGGTTATCATCTTCCATGATGAAAAGTGATGGGTGTTACGAACAAAGGTCACGAAGAAGGGGGATAGACTAAGAGAAAGCTAAAAATGAGAAAAATTTACTTGATAGGAATCAAGCAAAGAACCTAAACGAGGTGGACTACTAACTAGCTATTTTATTCCCCGCAATGCGCGCCAAAACTTGATACGCTTACGCAGCGGCTGCTCGGGGTCAAAGGAACTTCCTTTCGTCGAGCAAGTTTTTCAACACCCCAGGCGATGAACCTAATCGTTGTAGTGTAGTATTAGGGTAAGCCACGGTATTGATATCGTTCTCTAGGGAATAGGAATGTTAGTGAGAAGTTACTACGCTAAGGTTGAGGTTGAGGAAGATTATTTTTTTATCTTTTTATGTTTTTAGGAAATTGAAAGGTACGAATCTCGGTATTGGATTTGGGGGTTGGTATTTCTACCGATTACTCTACTATTATTTAATTATCTAAACTAAGGTGGTGGTAGTCTATGTCTAATTAATGTGTGCTCGTATGATAGTTTAAAGATGTGTTTACTTAGGTTTTACTACTCCTTAATTATCTCCTATTGATGGTTGAGTTGTCACGCCTTATTCTTAGTTGCGTTGTGTGTCTAAAGTTGTAGGGTATGCGTTTCTCCCTAACTCTTTGAACTTACCAAAGGGTCTCGCCTACAAAACCCACTAGGATAATAAACTCTTACTCTAAGGCACTCTTTGGATGGTTTAGCTTACAACTACTCGTAATTATATTCTAAGGTTCACAAAGATGAATCAAGCATTAAGTACACAACGAATGACCTATCGCATTACTAGATCATTAATCAACTAAGATAAGAAACAACCAATCAATATTTAATAATTAAGTTTCATATTCCTAAGCAAACACACAAATAAATTAGCCGGACATGGAGAACGAGCAAGCATACACACAAATAATCAAAGACATAATTTAATTGATGAAGTAAATACTTATCTTGATGTAAGATAGGGTTTGGAACCCTAAACTCGTGTACAAGACACCCTTGGTTCGGTTTTAGGTTTTACTCCCAAAAGACTCTCCTAAAACGAAAAATTCGGATTCTATATATAATATTACATATGCGACGGCGTCACCTTATGTTTTGTGACACCGCCGTGTCGCCATCATTAGGGTTTCGTCTTGGCCACGTTAACCTTGCGACGGCGTCACCTTATGTCCGTGGCGCCGTCCTCTTCAACTTTCGACTTCGTCTGGTTGCATCTAGGCCGCCCGAGTAGCAACGGCTACTCTTTAAAGCCGACGTCGTCACTTGAAAATAGGGTTTTGGCCACTTGTATCGTCACAAAATCCTCCGACGGCGTCATAATCACCGACGCCTTCGCCTGCATTTTTCAGACTTTGAGTGTCTCGATTCGACTTTGGCCATTTTCTTCAGATATTCGCGCTTTTCGTCCAAATAAGTGCCATTCCAAAGATTTTGCCTTCAAGAGACCTAAAAGTGAAAAGGAACGATATTAAGCAATAACGGATACAAAGTGATCAAATAAGGACTTAAACGACCCCTCAAAATGGTACCTTTTAAAACCTTATCAATCATATACCTGTTTTCTAACCTTTGTTTTGTAGATTTTCAATATACACATGAAGACTTTGACACCCTTAGCTAGGGGGAGTTTCTTGTCAAAGCAAAACAATTGCAAAATCATTTGCAATACTTTCACATAGGATTACAATAACTACAAGACGTCCTCCTTGCAAAGGAGCACTCGTCAAAGGGGAGCATGTTCGTCAAAAAGGACGAAACCATTTGCAAACATAATTGCAATGCCCTCGCTTAGTCTTTCTAGTTACTTGATGCCCTCACAAAGGGACGGACCGGTCAAGGGGAGCTAAGACGAGAATACTTCTCTTCCCTTACTCTCTATTTTTCATATTTTTTTTCTTTTCACATGTTTTTCTTAAAATAATATGTTAGTTTCTTTTCGACGTTCTTTTTGTTTCGACAAAAATGGGGGAGAAGAGAGTAAAAAGTCCAATTCAAACTTTTTCGCATTTTAGTTTTTCCTTCAAATAATCTTATGTTTTGTCATCAACAAAAAGGGGGAGATTGTTAATACAAATAACCCGTAAAAACGTTTATTTATATTTTACGATCTTCTAATGTTTTGTCGATAACAAACGTAAAATCATTTTAACGAAAAAAATAAAATACGTAAATGATTTGAGCCAATAGTTTACTAACACACTTACGTTTTCATATAAAACACTAAACAAGTAAATAGTGTTTTTCATGTTATAGTAATGCATATGTATAACAACTAGTGTTTGCATAATGGGTATATATATACATACTTAGTATGTACTATAATAGGTAATGTAATGGGTAAGAATCTAAGTACTTGACCCATTAACTAGATACATTGAATGTAGTTGGGTAAAACCCAAAGTCCATGACCCATACCCATGGAGCATGATCCATAACATATGACCCATTGCATGACATCATGCATAAAGTCATAATGGGTATTATCCATAACCCATGGAGCTAACCCATTGACTAGATGCATTGCATTTTCTAGATACATTGTATCTATTTGGATACCCATGGTTCAAAATCTACAACCCATGATCCATGATCCATGACCCACAACCCATTTAGGGGGAGCGTCCTACGAATTCCTAGGAATACACTAGACGGATCCCTCAAGCAAGGGATCCGTGGGACAATAGTGAATTTTTGTCTATAAATAGTGAGCCATTTCTTCATTATAAGTTGTCATTTCTACACATACTTTCTCCTAGTATTGTAAACTCTCTAACCTCATATCCAAAGGATCTTTCTATGTTGTTTGTGTTTGTTTTTGTGTGATTCTCTAGGTTCCTCTTAAAAGCAAGATCACCACCTCTTGAAGTCGAGCAAGCTCAAGTCCATGAGTTGTCTAGCTTCGTCATCATCAAGACTAATGAATTTCTCTTGTTGATAGTTCTTTCTTCCTCTCTAGAAGTGTTGTGTTGAAGACATTAGTGAAAGATGCCAAAATTGTCAAGTCGAAGGCATTAGTGAAAGGTGTCGAAGGTCCATGTCTAAGGCATTACTGAAGGGTGCCAAAGGTCCATGATGAAGGCATTAGTGAAAGGTGTCAAAAGATCATGTCAAGGGAATTAGCGAAAGATGCCAAGGGTGTACAATCGATATGGTGCATCGATGTACAAATATAGATAGGTTGTGTCCAAGGATATTGATATCCTTGATGATGCTGTAATAAGGAGTGGGTCTAATTTGGGATAGTTGTTGTGTAGTGTTGGGTAGTAGTTCCTCCTTTGTAATGGAACTCGATATCTAACCTTGTACCGAAGTGTAGAGGACGTTGTGATAGGTTTGGTTCTACCTCGTGGAAGAACCCGGTGTCTAGCCTTGTACCGGAAAAAGAGTAGGCGACGTTGTGAAAGCTTCTCCGCCATAAGGAGTTTGTGTCGTGTAGTGCTTACGAACTCTCGAGTAGGTGACTCGGGGAGTGGAGTAGGGAAAGGAAGGTGTCCTTGTAGCTGAACCACTATAAACACTCGTGTCGTGGTTTTGTTTTTCTTACTCTTTACCTTTGCATTACATATTTACATACTTATCTATCAACATCCAACAATACACATTTAAATAGATTGACATAAGTCGATCTAAATATTTTAAAATGAAGTTTTAATCGGTAAAACTATTCAACCCCCTTTAGTTTTCCACAGGATACATCTTTCTGCTTTCATATAAGCCCTTCGAGCAAACCAGGCGGGTTGATTCATTTTCGACGAATACTAGACAAAGACCTTTTTCCATATTGCGGTGCCGATAAACCACGGCGATTATGCCAAACCCCGCCAAGAATTATCGGCTCATCAACCACCACAATGAGAAGATCGGTGAGATTTCCAACCCAACCACCATGGCATAATTACATTCTCTAGGAAAAAGTAGCACATCAAGCAAGCCAAACACCTGGTCAAGCAAAAAAATGTTCTTTAATCAACCCGTGGAGGATAAAGGCCCTCCCGCCACCAAAAAGCTTAAACAAGAAGACTAATCAATCAAAGAAATTCAAAAGTGGTCCTCGATAGCTAATTCAGAATTAACAAGTTCTAAGTACAATCATACATCGACATTTTAGTTGCAAAAACTTAACAAGAGATTAAATACGATATGCAAGCAGTTGTACATTTTTTAGGTAAAAACAAAAGTCCTTTAATCCAGCTCCTCTTTCAAGTAGCAATCGCAACCATCAAAATCAACACACAACTTTGAATATATGCAAGCCGCTATCTTTTTGGCTAACATGGTTAAAATAGTGACCTATATTTTGTAACTAAATGATAGTTGTAAACTTTGTCCCTATGTCGTTGTTGTAATGTACATATTGGTCTAACATAATAAGGAGGTACTTTATGTTTAAACACATTATAATTAACTAATATTGACTTGGCCTTACCACGGTATGTACACTTTTCGTTTAACATCAACATCTTATATATGTGTTTTTGCACGAACGAGTTTATATGTCATCTTTTGGTTTTAACCATATCATTTCGTAATTAGGCCATTAGAATCCTACATTACCTTTAATGTTGCTTTTCAATTGTTGTTCAATTCGGTTTTTTATATGCAACAACCACTCCAACGTAAGTGATTTTTATCATACATTTAATATATCTTGCATCATGCACATTGGCTCAATGTTAAAATAAGCTTACTAACATATGCCGAGTTGCCTGAATAAACATTTTATGCCTATTTAATTTTAATAACCGCTCATAACACTAACCACATCTCGCTAATTATCGCTCAAGAACCATAAAGTCTATTTTATTGACGATATGTGCGCCAAAAAATAGCTGATCCAAATTTTATACTTCTGAACGTGTAACCATTTTTTTCTACACAAAAGGTCTGATGTTGTACGCTTCTTATAGATGCATGCATTAGTACGTATAATTGACGCCGATATTATGGGCAAAGTAGCGAGATTATATGTAGATATAGCTACATACCTTTCAGAATTAAAGACCAAACACTTACAATTCAAAGGTTAAACACATACAATCGTTGTGCCAATCTCAGATACAAAGATATGGTCAGACACAAAAAAGCTCATGAACAACAAAGAACAATATTTATAAACGCAAAAACAAGAAACATGAACAATAATATATTTTATACTCATCATAAGAAAACAAACGACGTAACCTAAAAAAAACTAAAAGATCAACACCCAAAAACAAAAAATAGTTCCCCATTATCTAAACCGTAAACTAGTTACAGATTCCTCATCTTCGTACAAAAGGACATCAATTCGTGCGCTCGAAGATGCACTTCCATACTCATTATCAACATCGAGGTTGTCTTTTCAACCTCATCACTTTGAACTCCCCTAAGGAACATTGCACTCTTAACAACCACGATCGATTCCTGCAGATTTTTAAGTTCAAGAATCAGTTCCTCCCTCTCCTTAACCCTCTTAGTATACACTTGACAAAGGAGGTTCAGATTCGTTGCAAACTCAATCTCTGTAGCAATCTCTCTTTCAAACTATACCAGCATTTAATCTCTCATCATGGTGGACTTAGCAGCAACAACAATTTCATTGAGACGTTCAATTCCTATAACTTTTCCTAAAACTATTTTTTTCTTTTGTATTTTTTGGCCTTTGGTTAAGAACTTGGGAAGATTTAGAAAATTATGAGGCAGTTAAATAGAAAACACCCACACATTTGAGCGGCCAAGAACTAAATGAAAAGTCAGGCAGTTCATGATTGTGCATAGGTACATTAAAAGATGGTCGATAGACTTCCTAAGATTCCAAGAACCAGAAACCTCATAATTACCATGAAATCAAGTATAAAACAATAAATGACTAGGTTATCTATACTATATTATAATGCATTGATAAACAACTCTAACTAAAAGCCTAACTCCTAATCACCAAAATTAAGATAAGTAGCTCCAATCATGAAGTGACATGTGTTACTACTCAACTAAAACTCACATTTATTTTCAAATTGAAATAACTTTTATCTATTTAATTTTTTTATGATCTAATTTCACCATATTTTCTAAAGTTTTATACTCTTAATTCAACATCCATTTTAATATATTTATGTGAGTTTTAGTTTTAGATTTTAATGGGTTTATTTTATTTTGATTCAAATTTGTATAACCTTAACCTTTATTTCAATCAATATGTTTTGGGAGGATTGTTTGACGGTAATGATTGAGACGGTCTTTCTATATGCGAGAATAATGATGTCACGGGAAAAGCTAAACCCAAGCAAACACACTAACACATATATATTCGGAGTGTTGTGAAACAATTCACTAAGCGGGTTGGGAATTTCCGTAAGAGTTGGGCTAGCAATTCATTTACTACTTTTATAATATAACTATATTTATCGTCCCACAGCGCTAATATCTAACTAGTATGTTTAATATAGTAATGCATAAAACAAGTGTTATTATTACGATATATCTTTAAAGTATATTTATAGACAAGTGCTATTATTACGATATATCTTTAAAGTATATTTATAGAACCAAATAATTTAACACGAAAAAAAATTACAAACATTAATATCCACATCATAACACTTTTTTACACAACATTGAAGTAACAACTCTTGAAAAAAAAATTCAATCTGATATCACACGGATAATATCTACCTATTAGACTGGTCGCAATCGAGGATATGAAATCGGTTGGGCATGCGAGTTTCTGACCCACGACCGATTTGAGATCGGTTGGGCATGGATGTGGTGGCCGGTTGCCACATCGGTCGGCGAACCAATTTATGCAACACCGGTTGCATTTACGCCCGATATTGAAGCTATGTTTTGTCCCATTTTCCCAACGTATAAATGCACATTTAATACAAATTTAAAAAAACGACCATTTGGTCATCCAACTAATTTTTTTTTTCAAACCCATTTTACCACTCTATAAATACCAACTTCACCTCAAACACAATTCACCACTCATCATTTTCATCTATATTCAATCAACCATTCTAACAAAATACCCACGAAACACAATTTTAATATTCATGGAGTTATGTCACACCCCAATTTACTGCTTTGCAATGAATGGAATTCTGGGATTGATCGTCATAGCACCACATCACGCTTATATTGAACGACCTAAAGTGTCGCTTTAAAAACACATCGTTGGATATTTCATAAAAACATAATCGAGTACAACATCGGTCCCAAAAGGTTTACAAAGTTTGCCAAAATACAAATATGTTACAAATCCAAACGATGTTTTGAAATAAAGAGCCATAATGTACATAATGTAAGTCGACGCCATGACTCAAAATATAGGTCCCTAAACCATGTCATGATGCGAATGCCTCGCCACTGAAAATACATTGCTAAAAACGCCAACAATAATGTTGGTGAGAAATCATAGGTTTATGTAAATGTTTTATACGACTACACAAGTATAGACCATGCATGACAATCAAGTCACGTAAAATAATGTTACAATTGCTCTAAGCCCATGACCCCGAAACTAGACTGCTCAATAATGTATGCCCTCGCAGAGTGTTTGCCGACAACTCCGTAATACCATCAAATGAAATGCATCCGCTCACTTGGTTGGGATTCACCAACCCGGATGGAGGCGCCACCCCGATAGATCTATCCACTCATCCTCGCTCAAAGATTAACGGTTCATGTTCATGTAATGGGACTTTCAAATTGGCATATGTGGTAACTTAAGCAATGTAATGAATTTAACATACTTGGTATCGTACAAAAAAATGTAGTGCAATGTATTCTCCCCGGTTTGAAAATAATCGAAAGCATGTAAAACGGGCTATGAAAACTCACTTGTATAAACCGAATAACGGCAAATGTGAGTACACCGAGGTTTATAATGATGCGTCAACCGGGACCTATTACGAATGATATGATATGTCATGAGTTGCAATGTAATGTTATGCATGCACTACGATGTTATTTATACCATTTACGGGTTTTTGAAAATATTACTCGTCGATTTAAAAATACTCTTTGACGCCTTGACCCTTCAAAATGACTTTACATGTTTTACGCCAAAATGTCATCCTACAATGGTTTTATAATGATTTTGGTGAAATTACCATTTTCGTCGCAAAACAATGTCGACGGAATTTTCATGAAATTAACAAAATGACTCGAAAAGTGGTCGTAAAATGGTGTACGCCGATCGTTAGAGAACGAACTCGACGGTTTTGGAAAGTTTGTATCGATATCTAAAAGTTTCAGTTCAGAGTTTTCATTCAAAAGGTCTCGATCATAAAGATATCAAAGGCTAAAGATGGTGGTTTTGCTAATGGTGTGCGAAAATGAGTTTCGCCAATGTTTGAACATCCGTAATTAAATCACTATAACTCCGCTTGACAAACGGCTTTTGTTTTGGAAAATATGGCCGATGAACTTGATTTTACTAGAAGACATTTCGTTATAAAAGTTTTGCATCATGGTTAAAACCACGCAAACATGGACGATATAGCTAATGAAATACTTGTTACGTAGAAATTAATATAGTTTTTCGAAAATAATATTTACGGCAACTTTATGAAAACGCCATATATTTGTCGCTTTAAACCGCTTTCACGTAAAATATGTCCTTAGCTTCGTATCAAGTAAACTAATATATTTTTGAGAAGTCGAAATAATTTGTGAAGCTTAAGGCTCGTTTTTGACCCGAAATTTGTAAAACTGCATGCTGAATTTTTCGAAAATAATAACATTTCGTCGTCAAACTTTAAAAATTCACCACGGCTTCAAGTATAACTCCGCTTTTATCCGCTCAAAAGGCCACGGATTCGCTTTTAAAGTATATTTTCTAAATATGAAGGCCAAAATGTCGTACCATCAGTGGGTTTTTCCAGAAATTCGTTTTAAGGACAGACTCTAAAATATAGTTTACGAAAATAGTTTTTCTCGGACAAAACCTATTCTAATCCCTTCAAATCAACTCCAAAGCTAATCTAATCCTACCATACACCTTCTTAGGGTGTCATGGGTTCCTAATCACCATCAAGACCAAAGAATAACTTGGGAATAATTATAGGATGACTAATAAGTATATAAAACTTAAAATCAAGAAATAAATGGTATAAACTACATAACATGCATATAAGCTTCAAAATGAAAAGAAACATATGAAATGATAAGGAAACATAAAATGACAAGAACATGCTTACTAGTGCAAGTGAAGAGGTGTAGGTAACAAAGGTTTAACTTAAATATCCTTGGTTTTTATTTCAAAACCATGAAAAGGATATGTTCTAGGTTGTAATAACACACTTGAAGTTGCAAAATCTTGATCCCTTTGGTGTCTTTGAAGTGGCCGGTTTTTGGACTCAAGAAGGAAGGAGAGAAAAATTTTATTTCACACTTTGATAATATGTAAATGTGTGTGAAATATCTTGAGGTAGAAGACTTTAGTAGATGAAGTGCATTATTAACAAAACATGAACCATACATCATTTAAGACACTCCCTCCCCCTTGGCCGGTTTTTGGGGGAGGGTTGTCTCCCCAATTATTTTTTTTTTTTTTTTAAATGTTGTTACTTGTATATTTTGTGTAAATAAATTGTAAGTCTTGTAAAGGAAAATGTATGTAAAGTAAAGTAGAATGTAGAAAATGTACAAGTAAGTTTTTATTAGATCAAAATACAATGTAATGAGTTGATAAAAATTGTAAAAATACTTTCCTTGTGAAAATCGGGTGATAAAATAATTATCGTAAGATTTTAAGAAAACGACGTAATAATTAAACGTTAACGATTAAAATACCAATTAAATGTGAAACACTAGGAAAACTAAAAATATAGTTTTTATAAACTAAATGTGAGTTTAAAATACCTCGGATCATTTTTGAATGTAACG
Organism: Chrysanthemum lavandulifolium; assembly: GCA_022545495.1. NCBI lineage: Eukaryota > Viridiplantae > Streptophyta > Magnoliopsida > Asterales > Asteraceae > Chrysanthemum > Chrysanthemum lavandulifolium. The sequence continues at coordinate 79,602,214 of CM040244.1, read as the reverse complement.
GATTAAATAATCAAAATAAAAACTCACGCGATAAAAATTATTAAATAAAATTACGCTTGCAAGTGAAAATGGAATGTCGTGAATGTACTAATGAAATGCACATGATGTCAATGAAATGTAGACTAATCATAGTCCATATGAAATGTACGTGAATGTCATGATCATGAATTCGCCGCTAAACCTCCAAGGTTACGCGATTTGAAACAAGTAAACCAAGTTTACTAAAATGTTGAAATAATGAGACATGAACGGTGTCGAGAAATGACCGAAAGTACGGATTGTCACATTCGCCCATCAAAAGGAATTCATCCCTCGAATTCAAACGTTGTTAGGTCTAACGGTGTCGGCGAAAAGATGTGGATACTTGCGTCGCATCCGGTCTTCCTGCTCCTAAGTAAACTCGGGACCTCGCCGAGAATTCCAACGAACTTTCACAATAGGAATACGACTGCTTTCAACTGCTTGACCTCGCGGTCCATGATTTCTACAGGTTCTTCCACAAAGTTGAGTTTGTCGTCAATATGAACTTCGTCCAATGGAATAACGAGCGATTCGTCTGAAAGACACTTCTTCAAGTTTGAAACATGAAACGTGTTGTGCACATGACTAAGTTCTGACGGAAGATCAAGTCGATAAGCTACCGGACCAACTCGGCTCAAAATCTTGAATGGTCCAATGTATCTCGGGTTCAATTTTCCACGCTTTCCAAAGCGTACCACGCCCTTCCAAGGCGATACTTTCAACATAACTTTGTCACCCACTTGAAATTCCAAATCCTTGCGCCTAACATCCGTGATAACTTTTCTCGTCGACTCCTTGCGGTTCTAAGTCGATCACGAATTTGAACAATCTTCTCGGTGGTTTCCGCACTATTTCGGGCCAAGAAGTTGTGCGCCTCCTACTTCGCCCAACAAACAGTGATCGGCACTTACGACCATAGAGTGCCTCAAATGGTGCCATCTTGATACCGTGTGATAACTATTGTTGTACGAGAATTCAATCAATGGCAAATGGTTAGCCCAACCATTTCCAAAATCAATCACACATGCCCTCAAAGATGTCTTCTAATGTTTGAATGGTCCTTTCACTTTGACCATCGGTTTGTGGGTGATATGTCGGTGCTCATCTCTAATCTGGTTCGAATGAATCTTGCAATGAATTCCAAAAGTTTGAAGTGAATCGACTATCTCTCGCGAAATGATAGAAATTGGTGCTCCGTGCCTCGAGACTATTTCTTTGACATAAAGTCTAGTGAGTTGTTCCATGGAATAAGTCTCTAATCGGTATGAAATGAGCCGACTTGGTAAGGCGATCAACAATTACCCAAATAGCGTCAGAACCTCCGATGTCTTAGGAAGTTTCGTAACAAAGTCCATTGTAATACGCTCCCATTTCCATTGAGGAATTTCGGTTGTTGGAGCAATCCCGACGGCTTCGGTACTCGACTTTTACCTTAGCACGTAAGACATTTGCTAACGTGACGTGGCAATCTCCGCTTTCATGTTCGCCACCAATAAAGCTTCTTAAGATCTTGATACATCTTATCCGATCCTCGATGAATAGAATACTTTGACTTATGCGACTCATGCATAATCAATTCTCGTATTCCGCCAAACAATGGAACCCACATTCTATCTTTGAAACATAGTACTCCATCCGCTCTTTTACAAAACCATTTGCGCTTTCGGGCATGCCATAAAGCTTTTCACTTGGTCGGTTTTCCTCCTTAAGTGCTTCGACTTGTGCTTCATGGATTTTCGATGGTAAAGGAGAAATAATTGTCATTCCCAATGAACGAACTCTTAAAGGTTTAGGCCTCTTCCGACTAAGAGCATCACCACAACATTGGCTTTTCCCGGTGATACTTGATTTCACAATCATAGTCGCCGAGTAACTCCAACCAACGACGTTGCCTCATGTTAAGCTCCTTCGATCAAGAATATATTGCAAACTCTTGTGGTCGGTAAACACTGCACTTTGTACCGTAGAGGTAGTGTCTCCAAATCTTGAGCGCAAAACTACGGCCCTAACTCGAGATCATGTGTTGTGTAATTCTTCTCATGAGTCTTAAGTTGTCGAGAAGCATACGCAATCACCTTCTCATTTTGCATTAAAACAGCCCCAAGTCCTTTATGCGAAGCGTCGCAATATACAACAAAGTTCTCAATACCTTCGGTAGTGCCAAAATCGGCAAGACCGCAAAGCTTTTGCTTCAACAACCGAAAAGCGCTTCTTGTTTCTTTCCCCACTGCATTTCTTGTTTTTCTCGTGTCAACTTGGTCAAAGGTCTCGCTATCTTCGAAAAACCTTCGATGAACCTTCGGTAATACCCGGCTAGTCCTAGAAATTGTCGAATTTCCGTAGGATTTGTTGGAGTAGCCCAATCTTTCACGGCTTCAATCTTTATGGGATCAACTTGTAGTCCTTGACTATCAATGATGTGACCAAGAAATTGCACTTTGTGGTTCCAAAATCACACTTCAAAACTTAGCATACAACTTCTCATTCTTGAGTAGCCTTAAAATCGTCCTTAAATGCTCTTCATGCTCTTCTTTGCTCTTCGAGTAGATCAAGATGTCGTCGATGAACACAATAACAAACTTGTCCAAATACGGCTTACAAACTCTATTCATAAGATCCATGAATACCGCGGTGCATTAGTCAATCCAAACGGCATCACTTGAAACTCGTAATGACCGTAACGTGTTCTAAAAGTCGTTTCGAATATCCTCTTCCGAACTCGGAAGTCGATGATAACCCGAACGAAGATCAATCTTGAATAAATACTTGAACCTTGCAACCGATCGAACAAGTCATCAATTCGGGAGTGGATAACGATTCTTCACCGTTAACTTGTTCAATTCTCGATAATCTATGCACATTCGGAAGGATCCATCCTTCTTCTTCACAAACAAAACCGGTGCTCCCAAGGCGATGAACTCGCCTAATGAATCCTTTGTCTAGAAGCTCTTGCAATTGATTAGACAACTCTTGCATTTCGGATGGCGCTAAACGGCACGGTGCTCGTGCAATCGGTGCGGCTCCGGCACTAAGTCAATTTGAAACTCTACTTGACGTGCGGTGGAAGTCCGTAAATCCTGGAAATACCTCGGAAAATTCACGAACAATAGGAACATCTTCAAGTCGCTTCTCCTCCGACTTTTCTCGGTTACATGAGCTAAGAAAGCAAGACAACCTTTCTTAATGTACTTCTCCGCTTTGATACTCGATATGATACTAATTCGAGTTCCACTGCTCCCACGAATAATCAAAGTTTCGCCATTGTAGGAAGATGTACAACTTTCTCATCACAATGATCTTCGCGATGCTTAGATAACCAATCCATGCCTATGACGACGCAAAACTACCAAGCTCTACGGGCATGAGGTCTATGTTGAAAGGATGATTAAGAAAATTGAATGTGCAACCGCGAACAATGGTGTTGGTGCAAACTACGCTACCATTAGCTAATTCGACGTTGTATGATATGTCTAGTGTAGTTGGTTTAATGTTGAGCAAAGGTGCAAATGCATTGGACACAAAACTTTTATCGGACCGAATCAAATAAAACTCAAGCGTAACGATTATTGAGAAGGAACGCACCTGTGATGACATTCGGGTCTTCCCATCTTCTCCGCCTCCAATAACATAAACCCTTCCTTGAGCCATACCTCCTTGATTCGGATTTGCTTGATTCTTTCCTTCTTGCAATCCTCTTGTAGTGTCCAATTTCCCGCAACCAAAACATGTAACTTTGGTGCATTGCAATCCCTAGTACGGTGACCAACTTTCTTGCACTTCTCACACGGATCGTGACATCGACCGGATTGTGGTGACTCAAACACTTATTACACTTCGCAAAACCCCGAATATCCTTTTCCTTCTTTTTGACCCGCGGCATAAACCTTAGCAACTTCTTGCCTTTTGGGCGGTTGTTGAGTAGCATTTCTACCCCTAGTGTTATCCCACTTGCGCTTGTTATTGTTGCTATTATTGTTGTTGTTGTAGTTGCCTCGGTTATTGTTGTTGAAACGGTTGTTGGGGTTGTTGTTGTTGTTTCGGTTAGTGGTGGTGTACTTGCCTCGCTTCACCACTTGTGCCATCAACTTCTGAGTAACTCGAATAGCTTCCTCGATGGTTTGTGGATCAAAAGATGTCACATCTCCTTGAATCACTTCAGGAAGTCCTCCAATAAAAGCCTCTAGCAACTTTTCATTATCCGATACCATCGACGGGCATAATGCGCCTAATTCTCGGAATCTCCGAATGTATGTGTCAATGTCATAACCAATCGTGACCAATTCATAGAACTCCGTCTCTAACTTTTTGATTTCGCTCGAGGACAAAACTTAGTCACCAAACCTTTAAATTCCTCCCACGTAAGCTTAAAAGCATTCTCCATACCAATCGGTTGCGCGATGAATTCCACCATGACAACGCTCCATCGAGCAAAGTGCTCGTAGCATACTTAACCTTATCATCATCCGGACAGCATAAAGCAAAATACCGACTCCAACTTTTCAAACCATCTAACCATTGTCGTTGCTCCCTCGGTACTCGGAACTTAGTGGGTTCAAGACTTTTGAAATCTTTGTACGAGCATTTCTTAACCCCGATCCTCCCATTACCGGTTGCAGTAGTAAGCCTCATGGCTTCAAGAAGAACTGCTTCAAAGAAGAAGCAGCAGCCCATCGCTTCCTTTCGACTCTTAGCATTAGCAATGCTATCGCTTACCAACTCGAATCTTCGCTTGAGTCATCTCAACTGTAGCTTTCTTGTGCCATAACTCTTCAAAATCACAAGATGAAACAATCATGAGAACTCGTAAGTAGAAACAACCATCATACAAATATATCCACAACCACAACATGCATAAAGATAAATGGAATCACAACGGAACAATAATGAAATATCACAATATAATCACAACACACGTGGATAATATACATGAAAATTTCGCCCACATGGACCGATATCATACATAATAATAACCATTCCTACATAGTAGAGTCAATACTTGATAATTTGTTTGTACAACAACCAAAATACAACAAGTTCTTTAAACTACGCCACACACCTTGTGACTAGGATAATAATGGTCAAAACTATACATGACAAAGTCTACATAAGGCACCTCATGGTGCTCACCGCCCTATCCCGGAGATCACGAACTCGAATAACCAAACTATCAATCAAACTCCTCATCTCATCCATCCGACCGCAATGTAACAATACGCTCACGGGCTAAAGACAACTCCCGAGATCGACTCAGAACTCATCACGTGCCATATCGGTCTGTCAAACAACTCGTGCATCTCCCGCCTCAACTCCGTAATGTGCTCTCTATCCTCAACTGCCGGTCAAGACCCCGAAACTCTAAGTCAATACTAACCCCGCTTAATATCAAACCTCGACCTCCTCGGCGATGGGCTCAATCCTCACAACCGATAGCTCCCTAACTGCCGAGTCAAACTATCAATCAGAATCGCTGTGCATCGACACGGGCACCTAATGCCTCGTGGAAGGTCGTCGTGCAAGAATGCCCTAGAACTCTCGCCTATCTCAAATCTAGCGGGCGGCTCGGGCTCACGACGGTGGTGTAGGATATCAAACGAGCACGCTTTTTGGGCGGCAAGTCCGATGCGGGTACAGGATCTCTAAGAAAGTATGATGATGATGGTGATGATGGTGGTAGTGATGGTGCTGGTAATGGTGCTGGTGGTGGTGATGGTGCGAGCAATGGGTTAAAAGCTGGGCTAACGTGAGGTGTAGGTGCGACTTCACCCTCCTCGAAGGGTTCGGTCTCGGTGTCGGTCATGATCGGTGGGAAGGCTGCAGTGGATCCGATAGAAGATACAATCTCAGTGGAATGTGATGGATCATCATCCGATGATATGGTAATAGGGTGAGAATCTGAAGACATGTCTGTGACAACCGATATGAAATAAATGTAAATAATCTCGAACAAAGTGTAAGTGAATCCGCATGAAAACAATGAACATGTACTATGATGAAATGATGAGATGCTATGATAATGTAGCTATAGTCTAGGGTCAATGATGCAACCTAGTTCTCTATAATCGTAGCTCGGTACCAATCATCACACCCCAATTTACTGCTTTTGCGCCGAATGGAATTCTCGGGATTGATCACATAGCACCACATCACAGCTTATATTGAACGACCTAAAGTGTCGTTTTAAAAACACATCGTTGGATATTTCATAAAACATAATCGTAGTACAACATCGGTCCCAAAAGGTTTACAAAGTTTGCCAAAATACAAATATGTTACAAATCCAAACGATGTTTTGAAATAAAGAGCCATAATGTACATAATGTAAGTCGACGCCATGACTCAAAATATAGGTCCCTAAACCATGTCATGATGCGAATGCCTCGCCACCGAAAATACATTGCTAAAACGTCAACAATAATGTTGGTGAGAAATCATAGGTTTATGTAAATGTTTTATACGACTACACAAGTATAGACCATGCATGACAATCAAGTCACGTAAAAATAATGTTACAATTGCTCTAAGCCCATGACCCCAAACTAGACTGCTCAATAATGTATGCCCCGCAGAGTGTTTGCCGACAACTCCGTAATACCATCAAATGAAATGCATCCGCTCACTTGGTTGGGATTCACCAACCCGGATGGAGGCGCCACCTCGATAGATCTATCCACTCATCCTCGCTCAAAGATTAACGGTTCATGTTCATGTACTGGGACTTTCAAATTGGCATATGTGGTAACTTAAGCAATGTAATGAATTTAACATACTTGGTATCGTATAAAAAAATGTAGTGCAATGTATTCTCCCCGGTTTGAAAATAATCGAAAGCATGTAAAACGGGCTATGAAAACTCACTTGTATAAACCGGAATAACGGCAAATGTGAGTACACCGAGGTTTATAATGATGCGTCAACCGGACCTATTACGAATGATATGATATGTCATGAGTTGCAATGTAATGTTATGCATGCACTACGATGTTATTTATACCATTTACGGTTTTTGAAAATATTACTCGTCGATTTAAAATACTCTTTGACGCCTTGACCCTTCAAAATGACTTTACATGTTTTACGCCAAAATGTCATCCTACAATGGTTTTATAATGATTTTGGTGAAATTACCATTTTCGTCGCAAAACAATGTCGTCGGAATTTTCATTAAATCAACAAAATGACTCGGAAAAGTGGTCGAAAATGGTGTACGTCGATCGTTAGAGAACGAACTCGACGGTTTTGGAAAGTTTGTATCGATATCTAAAAGTTTCAGTTCAGGAGTTTTCGTCCAAAAGGTCTCGATCATAAAGATATCAAAGGCTAAAGATGGTGGTTTTTGCTAATGGTGTGCAGAAAATGAGTTTCGGCCAATGTTTGAACATCCGTAATTAAATCACTATAACTCCGCTTGACAAACGGCTTTTTGTTTTGGAAAATATGGCCGATGAACTTGATTTTACTAGAAGACATTTCGTTATAAAAAGTTTTGCATCATGGTTAAAAACTGCCGCAAACATGGACGATATAGCTAATGAAAAACTTGTTACGTAAAAATTAATATAGTTTTTCAGAAAATAATATTTACGGCAACTTTATGAAAACGGCCATATATTTGTCGTTTTAAATCCGTTTTCTACGTAAAATATGTCCTTAGCTTCGTATCGAAGTAAACTAATATATTTTTGAGAAGTCGAAATAATTTGTGAAGCTTAAGGCTCGTTTTGACCGAAATTTGTAAAACTGCATGCTGAATTTTTCGTAAAATAATACATTTCGTCGTCAAACTTTAAAAATTCACCACGGCTTCGTTATAACTCCGCTTTTATCCGTTCAAAAGGCCACGGATTCGTTTTAAAGTATATTTTCTAAATATGAAGGCCAAAATGTCGTACCATCAGTGGGTTTTTCCAGAAATTCGTTTTAAGGACAGACTCTAAAATATAGTTTACGAAAATAGTTTTTCTCGGACAAAACCTATTCTAATCCCTTCAAATCAACTCCAAAGCTAATCTAATCCTACCATACACCTTCTTAGGGTGTCATGGGTTCCTAATCACCATCAAGACCAAAGAATACTTGGGAATAATTATAGGATGACTAATAAGTATATAAAACTTAAAATCAAGAAATAAATGGTATAAACTACATAACATGCATATAAGCTCCAAAATGATAAGAAACATATGAAATGATAAGGAAACATAAAAATGACAAGAACATGCTTACTAGTGCAAGTGAAGAGGTGTAGGTAACAAAGGTTTAACTTAAATATCCTTGGTTTTATTTCAAAACCATGAAAAGGATATGTTCTAGGTTGTAATAACACACTTGAAGTTGCAAAATCTTGATCCCTTTGGTGTCTTTGAAGTGGCGGTTTTGGACTCAAGAAGGAAGGAGAGAAAATTTTATTTCACACTTTGATAATATGTAAATGTGTGTGAAATATCTTGAGGTAGAAGACTTTAGTAGATGAAGTGCATTATTAACAAAACATGAACCATACATCATTTAAGACACTCCCTCCCTTGGCGGTTTTGGGGAGGTTGTCTCCCAATTATTTTTTTTTTTTTTTTTAAATGTTGTTACTTGTATATTTTGTGTAAATAAATTGTAAGTCTTGTAAAGGAAAATGTATGTAAAGTAAAGTAGAATGTAGAAAATGTACAAGTAAGTTTTATTAGATCAAAATACAATGTAATGAGTTGATAAAATTGTAAAAATACTTTCCTTGTGAAAATCGGGTGATAAAATAATTATCGGAAGATTTTAAGAAAACGACGTAATAATTAAACGTTAACGATTAAAATACCAATTAAATGTGAAACACTAGGAAAACTAAAAATATAGTTTTTATAAACTAAATGTGAGTTTAAAAATACCTCGGGATCATTTTTGAATGTAACGGATTAAATAATCAAAATAAAAACTCACGCGATAAAAATTATTAAATAAAAATTACGCGTTGCAAGTGAAAATGGAATGTCGTGAATGTACTAATGAAATGCACATGATGTCAATGAAATGTAGACTAATCATAGTCCATATGAAATGTACGTGAATGTCATGATCATGAATTCGCCGCTAAACCTCCAAGGTTACGCGATTTGAAACAAGTAAACCAAGTTTACTAAAATGTTGAAATAATGAGACATGAACGGTGTAGAAATGACCGAAAGTACGGATTGTCACAAGTTATATGGTCGTGAGTATTTGCGAAGGCCTTGAAAGAATATATGCTCATCACGAGCATAAGCATGGCTTTCCTAGGATGATGGGAAACATTGATTGTACAAGTTGGGAGTGGGAGAATTGCCCGAATAGTGAGAGAGCTCAACATTGTAGGGGTGATCACGCCACATCCATTCATTTTGTTGGGCGGTCGCTTCCGTGATTTATGATTTGGCATGCGTTCTTTGGTGTCTCCGAATGAATAACGACGTAAACGCTTTACGTCGTTCAATTGCTTTCAATGATATCAACCGGGAGAGCACCGGACCTTGAGTTTGAGGCTAACGATGTGGCTTATAAAAGGGGATATTATCTCACCGATGGGATATATCCACAATGGTCCGTTCTATGAAGTCTATTTCAAATCCTCCCACGGTGATCGTAAAAGATGTTTGTACAAGAGGAGGCACGGCGCGCAAGGAAAGATGTGGAGCAGGCTTTCGGTGTTGAAGAAAAAGTGGAAAATGCTTAAAGTTCCGCCGAGGGTTTTTAGAAATGATATCCAAGATATTATGTATACATGTATCATATTACATAATATGATCATCCGACAAAGCAATGGCGATGATATGTCCTACATGGTTTGAAGATGAGGACACCAAGATCATGATCCTTAAGAACGCATGCGAATCAATGGTGGTTACTCGGGAGCTAATGGACTCAACAACTCATCAAAACTTAAAATCGATTGGTCGAACACATTTGAAGAAATCGTCGACATCATGTCGAATCGATGAATCAAGTCGATAGTGACGATGACGAAGACGATGAAGAGTTTTGTAATGTTTAACATTATTTGAATTTCGTATTGTGTTGTTTTTTTTTTTTTTTTTTTTTTTTTAATTGTAGTGTAATGTTTTTTTTTTTTTTTAATTTCGTAATGTAATGTTTTTTTTTTTTTTTTTTTTAAATTTGAATGAAATTTAAATTTAATGTTAAAATGTTTGAATTAAAAAAAAATTCATTGGGTCGTCGATTGGGGCATCCGGGTTGTCCTGTGTCACGGAGAGAAAAAAGACGCACAAGCAGGTTGTCTCTGCGTCGTCCAGATTGCGACCGGACTAGCCTTATATAAGGAGGAGCCTTTTTCCTGTAGTTGCCTAAAAATAAAACACGCCGCTCTTATCTATCTTGTAAAAAGCCGCGTGTCACATAACATTTCATTCTGAGTTGAGATCCACGTAGAACTCAAAATTGTCGTAGAAACCAATTAACCAATCACATTCATCCATTTTTTATTTTCACCTTTTTTAAAACAACATATCTTGCAAACCAGAATCTTCGCTACAAAAATACATTATCATGACGAAATTAAATTATCTTTCTATAGATATCGTTGTTATATCTTTCGTGAACTTTTTTTAAAAAGTTCGTCTTAAAAATCACACGTGATTTGTAAAATCACGTGTGATTTTAAAAATCACACGTGATTCGTAAAAATAAAATCACATATGATTTTAAGAAATCACGTGTGATTTTTCTGACTAAATTTTTTAAGAAAAGTTCGAAAGTATATAACAACGCATATCTATGAAAGATAATTTAATTCTCGTCGATTATAGATAATTTTTTCGACGTAACGATTAACGGTTTGTGAGATATTTAATTTTCAAAAAAGGGTGAATACATTTTTAATAAAAGAAATGACTGGCTATAATTGGTTGATTGGTTATATGAAATTTATATAATGACAGTACCTCTTCACACCTCACTTCACCCACTTTTCTCAAAACTCACAATTCTCTCTCTCTTACTAACAAAGTTTTCTTTCATTTTGTAGATCTTTGCTCCAATCAATTACTTGTGGCTTTAAATCTGTAAGTACAAATTCTTTTTCATTAACATTGGTGTGTGTTTCAACCATGTTTTGTACATCTATGTGTCCGTTGACCTTTTGTAGGCGTTTTGACGCTTGGATGGAGGCAGCCGTAGGTCAACCCGAGAAGATGACCGGAGAGACCTTCTCGACTTCAGCCACCGTAGCACGGGCAATGACTGTACGACGGTGGCAAGTCACTAGATTAGTGTGGAAATTGTTGTGGTTCTCATTTGTGAGTATTGAAGTGTTGTATGTATGACCAGTGTCAGCTTTTCTTTTTTGATTATTTCTTAGTTTGATGTGTTTTTTTTTTAATTATTGTTATGTAGGTGGAAGTTTGTTAATTTTAAGGCCTTTATTGACAACTCATCATGAGAACTAAAAGGCCACATTCGCTCGTCGCCAAAAAAATTGTAGACCAAGAGCTTGATGGAGCAAAGTGGTGATGGTGGAACCCATGATATGATATACATTAACTTGTAAGATGTTCTTTTGCTGAATATTAGTAATTTGTATCTGAGCCTCTTAGTGATAATTATAATAGATGATTTGATATTTGCAGTTAGCTATATAAATGAATTTACATCATATCTTTAATTCTTTGTATATTATGCTTTTGGAGTTGGTACTTTAAGGTATATCAATAAGATGCATTGTAATTTGATGGTTCAGTTTGGTAAAACAGGTACACATGTTTTTTCTTTTAGGCAAGAGATTATGTTACTAGCTTAAAAGATATTCATATTTGACAATTAAACTAAGATTATGTATGGTAGTTGTATCAAGTGAGATATTAAGAATTTATGACTCGTCAATGTGTTTCGTTTGATTGGTAAATTCTTGCAAACCATTTTTCACATGCTGGTATTGTGCATATTTTATGTTTTGGTAAAATGTGTTTTGGTGCTAATCATTACCTTATGTAACTAACATTTAACTATGAACATTTTTTAAGCTTATTAAATGATTAAATAAATAAAACTTTAAGAGTTATGAAGCAAAGAAGCAAACGTTTTAAACTCTTGAAGAAAAATGACTACAAAGAAGTAAATAGGTTTTAAACTCTTGAAGAAAAATGACTACAAAGAAGTAAATAGAAATATGATAATAAAACATAGACTTTGTACCCTTTTTTGTAGAACATGGTCACATGGTTTTGCTTACCTGCTTGTCATTGTCATGAGACATGAATTACTATTAAAGCACAAGAGTGGTTAAGATGGAGTACAAAAGTGATGGGTCAAGACTCAAGAGTGGTTAAGATGGAGTATAAAAGTGATGGATCAAGGAATGGTATGATTATGTTAAAAAAATAAGTAATAATGTTGGTTGATTGTTGTACGAAAGTGATGGGTTAAGGAATAGGATGTGAATTGTAATTGAAAATGTAAACCATGTTGAGCACAATGTGCTATGTATATAATCTTTTATATAATAAAACAAAACCCCTAGTGGGAATTTTTCATTTTAAAAAAATCAAACCATACCTTATTTGGTAATAATTTTTTAAATTTGATTTTTTTCTTAAATATGTTTAATTAAAAACCTAAATACTTCTTTATTTGGCAAAACAAATAATAAATTCGTTTGTGCATATTACATGTATCGAAAACGGAAAATACACATGTACCTGATAGATATACTTTCATAGTTTTGGACTAAAATGTATATTTTAAAAAATAGGCACTTCGAAAGTTCTTCCTCATTGTCCCATAAGGTCTTCCCTTTTTTTCCCATAGCCAAATCCCTATGTGAAAACCTGAAGAGGATCCATTTATAAACATTCAAACCCCTAATATGAGCTTCAATACTTTAAGAATTAGGTATGTCTTATTGATTCAATTCACTAATTTAATTTGTTCATTGACCAATTTTGTGCATACAAAACAAGAATATCAAGGTCCCAAAATAACCATCTATATTCACACCCATCTCACAGTTATCACGCCCCAAATTCCTAACTGGGATTACAATTATATCAAAAGGATTGAACGTGATGTTGTTAGAGGCCTTAATTATTTTGTATTCTCACAAAGGGTATCGATTAGGCGTTAATTATTTTTGTTCGAATTGTTAATTACTGTCTCTATTATCTATTTGTGTTATTGATCGACCTATGATGTGATTTCTTTATTTGATTGTTGACTGATGACATTTAAATGTGAATTAGGATTTTTAGGTCAAATTAGATGTTGATTTAGGTCCAGATTAAAACGGTTGTTAATTTTAATGGGTGTTTGGTCTGCTTTACATTTGCAACAGGTATGGTGTTCATGTCATGATCCAAAAACAGGTATGTTGTTAAAAACAATTAGACAAAGGTTTAAAAGATAAATACTATGTTTTTAGAAATAAGTATGTTGTTATCTTTTAAAGATAAGTGTTAAAATATATAATCTATATCTTCTCTTAATAATCAACCAACTCTATGCTTATATATAGTTATGACAACCCACGATTTTGTCATACAATCTTCATCTAATACTTTTGTTACACTTCTTAACAGGTTATACAATGTCAATCACACCTCTTTTAGAGATCAGTGGTGAAAAGAATTGGTGAAATATTAAGGTGAAGATTACATCCATGTGGAACCAATACTTCACAAACAACAATCAATTCAGGCTATCTGGAATTGATTTGATCTTGATGGACGAACATGTATCATTAACTAAGTAATCTTCATGGTTGCTAATTTTTTAGATACGTCATTATAATGACATATTTTATGGTTTTGATAATACAGGAGATGGTAAAGAAGTGAGTATGGTTCAATAGTGTCGAAAAACAACCTTTAACAACCGGTTCATCAAATATCTTGGCCTGGTATAATCATTGCCTCTTTTTTTATATAAAAATTGGTTGATATTGTTACAATATGTAAAAATCTATTCCAATGAATCAGGATTTAAGCTCAAGGAAAACCGATGAATCTGAGGTATGATTTTTGTTTTTAAGTATTTTTTATTTGGTCAATCCCTGATTTGATCTTTTAATTCTCTTATTATGTCGCTGTGTCATTAGGGAATTGAGTTTTGGGAAATTTAAATTCACTAAATCATGATTGAAAGTGTCAAAGAAATTACCGATCTCCTATTTGATAAAAGAGGATATTTGGTTTTAAGTGTTAGAGAAGTAATCTTTGTATTCTCATCCGCTTATCTATGGTCTGTTTTGCTTATATTAAATAGCATAGCCATTTTAACAAGTAATCCGAGCACTTTGCTTATGGTGCAGAAGATCAGGCAGATTAAACGACTGCAACATGGCAGACTTCTTTAGAGGAGCAGTTTGAGTGATATAAGGTTCTATAGTGTTCAATATAACCAATGTAAGAAAAAAACTGCAAGTATTGCCTATTTGTCCATGAACAGGTAAACAATCTATTAATCTAGGATATCTATTACTATCATTATCTCTCAAGCTATGATAATAGTAAGCGAAAAATAGGAACCATATGTTTTTATAGAGGATCCTTCTTTCCAAAAACAAGTGTTGTATTTTGCAGTAAGAAAATTACAGTGTGCAAACCTATATTTACATCATATTATGATGAAATATTATCTTTTATCGTATTATGTTGCAACTCGCGATGTTTATGGGTCAAAACTTTCACTTTTTGTACTTAACTGTTAAATTTGTTTGGTGAAACCTGTTGTTATGTGCTACTTTATCAGCTGAAATTTGTTGGACATTGTTTTAGTTTGCATTAGGTCACTAGGAATTTCGGATAGGCTAAACTGTGAATGATTGTAGGATTTTAACATAATGTAGGGTAGTGGATCCGCGCGTTACAACGGGCGTATATGTAGTTCAAAAGTTGGCCGATGTGGTTCTTTGTGGACATTATAGATTATAGGGAGTAACAATTAAGTTAAGTAACATCACATATTAGCAAACTGTGATTGTTTTGTAAAATCTACATAGAGTGGTGTTACATGTGGAAATTGAACAATCATTATAAATTTTGAAGTTGTTGATTTACATATTTATATAGTTTTGACTTTTAACAGGTTATACTTCTTCAAACTGTTATGGATAATATATGTATTTTTAGCTTATGTCTCTCTAAACATGAATTTTCAAAACTAACTTTGGACGACATCATGATTGTAACTCTTTTTTTCACATGAAACAATGGAATCAAAAGAGTTCAAAGTTCTTAAAATTAAGAATTAAAACCCATCTGCTGATCGCCTGATCTGCATAATATAATTGGTCATATACTCATACCAGTTAAGACAAGTAATTGCAAGCATTTTATACACTAAGGTTTGAGTTGTCATTTAGTCTTATTCTCTGTTTATATAGAAGTGTGCCTTTTTTATTTTTCTCTCCTAATTTCCGGAATGTGAAAAACATTGCTACTTATATATAATTTTATGCACATGTGTATATTATTCATTGATGATGCATGTTCAATGATTAGACCAAGTAGTGTATCAACAAATTAGAACTATTTTTAGGCATTTGTTACTAAATATTGGTTGAGTTCTTGAACATACTTAATGTTTATTAGAAATAGAGCTCAAATACTTGAGTAAATTAACCCGATAGATGCTCTACAAATTATTTTTAACATCCACTAATTGTGTTTAGCTATAAACTTTGACTTTGAAACTAACTTTTCTACCCATTTTCAACACTTCTATGATTTGTCATTGTTTCAACTAAGTTCAACTTTTTTGTATTTGAATTTTAGTTCCTCCAATCGTTGGATAGTTATTTTATGGAGTTGTCATCTGATGGGATTTTTTTCAGACAAAGGAGAAAAGATGCCAATCAAGGCTACTAATTCATTATATAAAGGCAATCGCGTAAAAATCTTCATTTTACGTCCAATTTCAATTAAAGTCTTATTTTTTTTTTCTCAATTTAAGGTCACCGACTTTTTGGGCGATTTAGGTTTTTTCTAACTTCCGTTAACTATTTCGTTAGTAAATTACATGTTTGGTCATTGAGTTTGTATAGGCATTTCATGTTTGGTCTATTTTCGTCCGTTTTCATACGCTTGCAAACCTTTTCGTTCGTTTTTATACGTTTTCGTCCGTTTTTACACGTTTTCGTCCGTTTTTGTCTGTTTTGCGTTTTGTTCGTTCTTGCACGTTTTTCTGCATTTTGCGTTTTCGTCTTTTTTGCACATTTTGAAATAAAATATTTAAAAAATATTTTCGAATAATTTTTTTTGATTTTTTCAAAATTTTCAATATTTTCGAATAAAATATTTAAAAAATTTTGAAAATTTTTCGAAATAAAATTTTTTTCTAAACATTCTTTTCCAAATTTTTTCAAAAAATATTTGAAAAGTTATTTTGAAAAAATTGGAAAAAAATATTTCGAAAAAGTTTTTGAAAAAATTTGGAAAAAATATTTCGAAAAAGTTTTTTGAAAATATTTGAAAAATGGACCAAACGTGTAAAATGGACTAAACGTAAAACAGACGAAAATGTCTAAAACGGACTGGAAACATGCAAAAAGTTAACGGACCAAACATGAAATGCATATACAAACTCAAGGACCAAACATGTAATTTACTAACGAAATAGTTAACGGAAGTTAGAAAAACCTAAATCGGTCCAAAAAAAGTCGGTGACCTTAAATTGAGAAAAAAAAGAATAAGACTTTAATCGAAATCGACATAAGATGAAAGACTTTTTACGCGATTTCTTTTATATAAGGGTGCACATTTTTCCAGGTTTCCAAAATTGTGCTCACTTGCCTTCACGTACAGCTACCTATTCTTCTGCCCAATTCCTATTTGCGGATACGCATGATGTGGTTGGACCATCTTCCTGTTCGAGACGACCTTGAGTCAAATGCTCCAATCCTAGAAAGAAGTCGGTCGCTGCGTCATCTTCTCAAAGTATGTGTTGTGCATATATGCCATTATTCTATCCATAAAGTATCTAATTAGTTTTATTGAAAATATATTTTTACTAATTTTTATTGATTTGAAATTTACATACTTAGGAGACTGCAATCGGGTATGTGAGTATTATGGTCAACGGTTCTAAATTTCAAGGTCGAAGGTCAGATTTCTTATTGGAAGAGGTCTTTATGTCCACCAACATATGAGAATCCATGATTTTTGCAAATGTATATTTACGACACTAACAACGAAATCTCATACAATACCTATTATTTAATTGTATCTTTATTGCACTTTATGCAGATGAGCAAGGTGGTGTTTGACAAAGACTTAAAAGTCTTAATAGATAAATATGTAAATATATTAAGTCATTAAATGGGTGTTTGTTTGGGGCTTAAAATAAAAAAATGACTTCATAGAAAAAGTCATGGGGTGGAGGGTCTCCAAATTAAGTCATCCCCTTAATTATGCTTTTACATATTTACCCTCCCATTCTTAACCTATCCCCACATATTTCATATAAAAAGGTATACCAGTAATTTTCTCTGATTAAGACACTTTATTCAGCACACAAAACAAACAACCATTTAGTTATCTACAAACAGACAACATATAACAAGACAGACACTTTAATTTTACAGTACTTAATAAAAAAATTAAACAAACAGACCCTGGTGTTATTTTTATCTCTGTAGCATATGGGATTTGAAAGTCAATATGTGCAGTTTGTTACACAACAATCCAAAAGGCTTATAGTGTTATATGAGTTACTGTTTATTATTTTAGTGAATATTGAGGCATTTAAGTTATTTTATATGGTGATCTTAGACATGAATAAAATTTATTACATTACACAACCATTTTTAAAGGTTTCATAGACCACTGGACAATTTATAACAGGTATTCATATTGAAACATTCATATAAGATATTTAACGCATGACAATCACTAAACTAAATTTGCTTCATGTCTAAACCTCGTCTGATAGGTCCCTCTATCATTTCTCTATTTTAAAACAAGTAAAACCACTTATGACATGTTAATTTGTTTGTATTTTAATCAATAATAATACGTAACTAAAAATTAAGAAAAAGCTCGATGCGTCTTGTAGTATTATAACTAGTGTATTACTACATATATCTATAGGTTACAGTTTTATAGAGGCTTGATAGAATATTGCCTTGATAGAAATTTGTTGTTTCTTCAGAAAGGTTATCATATGCTATAAATCTAGAATTTTAATAAAAGGCCTTTAATGAATAAGTTATATAGTTGTAGCATAAAGATACGTCAAAGTAACAATCCGTACATATCAACTCCTTGTAATTAAGACTTGTTGTAATTTGATTTCGTTTATTAGAGTTATGCCTTCTATTTTACGTTTCATTATATTTTGTGGTCATAGTTTTCGTGCTATTTTTATATGATGCAAATACATACACTAATGAACTTTTTTATCTCTCCTTTAATTATATGTTTACGACATATAGCCCGCCCATACAAGTAAACAATGATTCTTCCTGCGTCTTGACGGCCAAGACATTACCTAGTATTAGAACAAATAGTTGATCAAACATAAAAATTAAATCAATCTGCTACACCTCAATGCACCATATATCGAAAATAATTTAAAAGTTAAATTGTCTTTGCCGTGACGTGGCAGCTAATTCCTCGTTTCACTACAATTTGGCCTGGTATGCGAATGGCAAGTTGAGTACATAGCAATAGAGTAATGGTGCCACCAAGATATTATATATGTTGGAAATTCAGTAGCTTGATGGCATACGAAGGCAAAGAAAATATTAAGATCCAACCAACATGTGCTATTGCCACCACGGAAGGAAGTCATAATCATACCCAAAACTCTCTTTAATGAATCCTTTAACCGTCGTGTTACCAGCTCCAAGCATCTCGAATGTGTGGTTGTCCTGACCAATTTGGCTTGTTAAGAGACCATAAAGTGTCCAGCTGAGAGGGTTTGCCCAATAATACCACCTGCACCATATTGGTATTTGCTGCAATATCCACACTAGCTTTATGAATTTCAAGCGAGTTGTTATCATATATATATCATACATAATTGCATTACTGATCGAAGGAATGTATGTGCTAAGTGGATCGACAATAAGGGTCTTCCCTAAATTAAGATATGTAAAGAGTGTCTATATAAAAAAAGTTAGGGGTGTACGGGAGTACATGCTTAGTTGAGACACTATATTTCCTTACGCTTAAAGGGTCTGAATTCGTACAACTGTATGTATGTATATGGTTATAGATGTTAACCTTTAACATGTTTATAAGTAGTAAGAACAGAGCTGACAACATATTCAAGTTTTTGAAAGCCGCAATACTAGCATGGTGTGGAGTTTTTAGGGCAGAACTAAAAGTCGCGACTATCATCAATAAGTTGTTAAAAGGATGCCTGAGATGGTATGGACATGTCAGGAAGAGACCAGCTAGTTAGGAGAGTGAAATCTCTCAGTAGGAGAAGGGGTAGACCAAGACTTAAGAGGATATACCAAACATGAAAGAGTTTCTCCGGTCTTAGGACATGACCTGTGATAGTAATACGTGGAGAACAATAATTATGATTAATCAGCGACAAATTTGGTCGCATTCTTTGTACATAGACTTATATATGCTCTTATCTTTTATGCTTATTCTTCTATGCTCTTATTCTTCTATGCATTTATTCTTATCTCTAGGATACTGAATATCATTTATAATAAATAAATCTAGTATAGTGATTCTTTAAAAGGGAATCTCACTGAGAATGGCATACCGGCCTTGGGATGACGAAACCAGAGAACAAGTTCCAAAGGCAGGTGAAAAAGTAAATCAAAATAGCTGAAATTTGGATCGCCGGTGTCAATGCCACGGTCATCATGCCAAATAAAGTGAAAGAGATGAAACTCATAAACAAGAAGTAGTAGAACCACAAAAACTTGGATGCAATCCACTCAAATCCCATCGCCGGGTACAAAATTAAGGCATAAATACTAGTCTGAATCGCTATATATATAGATTCGATGGTCACCTGTAAATGTCATAATTCAAGTTAATATTACGTACTTATCAGTAACTAAAGCTAAGGGGTGTCGAGTTTGACCCATTTACTTCTACGTGGATTTATTTGAGTTATCTTTTTGCCTCAACCAACTGAAATCACAAAAGTTTAGCGAAAAAAGAAATGGGTCAAAACTCAGCCAGTGTGTATTGTATTGCTTACCACCTAACTTTTAAACTCATTTTGCCACTGTGTACTTACTCGACTATTTCTGATTCATGCATTACCTGGGAAAGTGCATAAGGTAAAGATGAATACATCCCTGCAGCCCTTTCCCGATAGAAAACTGTTCTCTCAACCGCAACAATGGGTTGTACAGTATTTATATTGACGGCTGCTAGGAACAGAACAACAGCATACAAACCTCCCGACATATCTAACAGATCTTGCAGTTGCTGTCTATACATGTACACAAACTCACATTTAGGTTGCTGGATAACAACATTATGTACTAACACTCTATTCTTGAGTTAGAAGAAAAACAATGTGTATGTTATGAGATGAGAGTAGATAAATGAAAATAAAAAAAGCTTGCATCTCCTCGAGTTGGATACAAAGGAGATAAAATCATTGTGTTTTAACTGTTTTTCATGTTCTTGAGTTGGAAGTAACGAGAAGGAAAGTTATTATACAGTGATACGATTCTTGCATTGTTTTCATTATTTTATTTAGAGGTTAGATTTTCACTTAAATAGTTTATAAAGCCCTCTATTCTCCGCTCTCCCAAATCTTCCAATTTTGTGATGAATGTTTTGAAAGAAAAATCTGAAAATCTTACGAACCCGATCCAAGAAGCGCGCAACCGGGGCTAAAGAACGTGAGATACAAATTTTTTCAAACAACACATCCCGCACTGGTCGCGACGTATTTGAAACCCGGAGCTCTTTGCGGTGCGGCATGTTCCCCAAACTTGACATTTCAATTTTCAAAATCGGGAGGAAGCATCGTTCCAACTTCCAAGTGTTCCTCGTTCCATCCAATTTAAAAGTTGAAATGGTGAAATTGTTACCTCTTTTACCCCTTTGGAATAAAATAGCAGCAAATAGAGCAGCCATGCATTTAAAGTGGAGTCGATGGTGGTGATGAATCGAATGACATTATATTGCGGGTTCTTCCAATATGACCAATGTTGTTTCCACAAACAAGCCTTGCATTGTATGATAAATGGTTGTGCGTACTTGGTTTGAAAAAAGATCCTTGGTCAAACATCTTCAACATTTCCACATCACTTAAAAGAACCCAGTCCAGGGAACCACTTGGAGGAGCACTAAGCTCCGGTTATTATTTAACGGAATTAATTTGGGTGAAAAAGGATTAGAGATATTTATGATGAAATTGAAGGTTTACCTGGATCGAAATAATTAGTTCTTGATTGTCCCTGAAAAAATAGGCCAATAAACACATATTAATATGAAATGTTGTTTCCACAAACAAGCCTTGCAGCGTACTTGGTTTGAAAAAAGATCCTTGGAACCACTTGGAGGAGCACTAAGCTCCCTAATTAGTTCTTGATTGTCCTGAAAAGGCCAATAAACACATATTAATATAAAGCTAATGCATCTGCGCCTGTGAATATTCTAGCGTAAGATAATTAATGTTTTGTGATATTGTGGTGAGTGTTTTGTATAGATTTAAAATAGAGCGTGAAGCAGGTGAAAATGCAATTGCAAACGGTTGTATTATCACGATAACTAAAGTCTGATAAATTTCTTAATATATATCAAACAACATATAAAAACATTTAATTAAAATGAAAATAAACATTACATCGGTTATGAGATAAAAACTAACAACGTATTACTTGTCGTAAAAAACTAACAAGAATGAGATTAATGGTACAGTTGTTAAGAAGAGCAAGACTAAAAGCAAGATGAATGTGATTAGCCCAAAAAATTTAAAAAGAAAAGAAAAAGGGCTAATTTTGGCTATTTTGTAAAGATTTGGGCACATTTAAATTTCATTTTTCGAAATAAATGTGTTTAGCCTATTGAAAAGTAAATGTGCACTAACGGGCACATATTTTGTGTAAACATTATAATCGTTTTAAAGAAAAACTTATATATAATATATTTATATAGCGATAGATCGTTTTGTGTTAAAAAAAATTATGGGTTCTAAACGAAAAATAATAAAAGTTTGAAGATTTGGGATTAAACATAATTTTTTGAAACCCGATTCGACCCAGGTGGTTCAACCGGTTGGACCGTTCCCGTCGAAAAACGGGTCAATTTAAACCGAGTCAACGAGACAGGTTGGATCAAAACGGGTCAAATTAAACAGGGTCAACCCACCGGGTTTGAAGCGTCCCGGGTCAACCCGATTTTCGATATGTATTAATAGTTTCAAATATTCACTTTTTACTTTTTGGTTTTTCCTTTATATATAGCAGGGTACCCGCGCCTTGCGGCGGCGGTTACCCTGTGACGATTAACTGGAGAAATAGATCTCGATGAGACTTGATTCACAAGTTTGTATCGATTTCAACGGGTCCTCTCTAGTTCGTTTTCGGATGACTGTTATTGGTTAGCCAAACCGGTGGCGACACCGCTTTCCGGTTGAACCCGTTGGTCCGGTCCGATGTTCAAAACTATATGTACCATCAACTTGTTAGCTTGTATGAAGCTTTGTGTGTTTTATTAATGTGTATAATGTGTATAATAACATGTATTTTTCATTTTAGGTGTTTTAAAAATAACATTAATTAGTGTGTTTAATTATTTTATATTTAGAATGTTATAGCTTGTTTAAATTGTACATTATGAAAATTTTATTGTAGTTTTTAGTAAATGGTGTTTTAATTGGTTGTTTTTAATTTGGTAGATATGCTTTTAATTGGTTGTACAATGTGAATAAATTATTGTACTTTTAAGTAATGAGGTGTTTTAATAAGAGTATTAATTACATAATACATTTCTCTCACCTGTGACTTTCAACTTTTCACTTTTCAAGGTTTGACCGTTTTTCTATTATATGTAGTATAGATATACAAGGAATACATTATTAAAAGATATCAAAAATTGAAATTTACTCATAAAGGGTGGAGTTTGCATAAATCTGAGCATAGTCAACGTTAAGCTGAGTTTCAGCTGAAGAAGAAGTCACGTCTAATACCCAAGTAGCAGGATTATAGCCATTCCTTATTTTTGGCACTCCAGGAATAGCCTATAAGAAATTGATTTTATCAGAGAAAACTTCAGAGAAACTTATTGATCCAATAGACTCACCTGAAAACCAAAGGCGTTTGGTCTAACTGTATGTGAGTGGCCCATCAACCAAGAGGTTGTAGGTTGAAGTCTCGTTGAAGACATTTGTAATATATTATGTGTGAGATTGTCAGATAGGTGCTTGTAAAATTTATCTTTCAAAAAAAAGAAAGGAAAAAAGACTCACTTGAAAATACTCCACAAGCTTACGGGATTGGTGTCCTAATGGCCCTGCAAAGATAATTTGTCCTCCAATCTTCATCAAAAGTAACTGGAATTTGTAGATCACAATCAGTTCAGCTTAACCAATCCATATTTACACCTCTGGTAAGTAAGCTACAAACCTCGTCAAAAGATTCAAATATATCTATGCTTGGCTGGTGAATTGTGCATAGGACAGTCCTCCCAGTGTCAACTGTGTTTCTTACAGTACGCATGACAATTGCTGCGGCTCTAGCATCAAGACCAGATGTCGGTTCATCCATGAAGATGATGGATGGGTTCGCAACCAACTCTACAGCTATCGTCAACCTCTTGTTGGAAATGTATATATTTACAAACATGTGAATGTCCGGATTCGAACTCGTGACCACGGGATTGCACACATTAGCGAATGAGAATTAAAGTTAATAATTAATGTTTATGTTTACGATTAATTATTACACATTAAGTCCGGTTAACGATCGTTAAGTATTTAACGGAAAATGACTAACGACCGTTAAATGGAAAAGAAGGACTAGAAATGGAAAACTTGGAAAAATTATGGGTTGGGCTTTGGGCTTTCCATCATGGCGGCCATAGGGCTTTACAAAGCCTAAATCCCCTAACTTGTTCCCTAAGTTTACCTACTAGTATATAAGGAGGGCTAGGTTCTAGGGTTTCATACACTTGTGCATTGAATTAACCCTAGATCTCTCTTCTCCTCTCTCTAGTCCATATTTCGGCCGAACACCCCATAGTAAGGGAGTTTGGTTTCGTTTTTCTTAAACGAGGACTTGTGTTAGATCTAGCAATCGCTTGATTCGTTTGGTTAATTCGTGTGTACAAGAACGTGGTTGTAAGACATTATTCTTACACCAATAAGTACTTCTTTGGTTTGCTTTGCTCGAGGGTGGTTTTGCTTTGCTCGAGGAATTTGATATTCAAGAGAGGTGCGTTACGCATACTTTCGCTTAATTAATTTATTTGTTATGATCTTAAGTCTTCCATTGTGTACTCTTGATGTCTTTATGTTTTATTGTATTTTATATATCATAAACTCAACAGTGGCATCACGAGCCTTGTATAACAAGTAATTAATTACTGAAACACATAATTAAAATAAACATGAATGTGTTATTATTTGTATGCTTAGATCTAGGGTTTGCAAAACCTAAACCCTAATTTTGAGGGGGGCGTTTTTATTTTGTGCCCTAATTAGGGTTTTGTAAACTATTGTTTTAATTGGATTAGAAACCCTAAGATGCATGCAACTTTATGTGTATATGCGTAACTTTGATTTAATTGCATTAATTGTTAAGTGTAATTTTATGTCCATGATAATTACATGCATGTTTTATCATGGATCTGCTTTTATTGTATGTCTTTCATGTTTTAAGTGATATACATTAAATTATGATAGATCTTAAATTGGGGAAGACCTCAATAATTATTAATTTAATCAATTATGTGCTATGTGGTATATATTTAGTTTTGACTTACATAATCGATGAATCGATGCATGTGGTTCACCTTGTACATAGATGAAAACGGTGGAAGTCTTAATTAAATATATGCATATTAACAGATATAAAATTGGTTATTAATAAGATTTATCAAAACCGTTTGCATGTGGCTATTTGATATGCATGACTTTTATTTGTTATGCTTTCATTGTTTATTTGTTTATTTTTCAAATACTTGCTTGTTTGTTATGTGTAACAAGGGTATTTTTACAAGAAAAATAAACCGACCTAAACAATGGTGAAACATGTATTTTAAGAATAGTAATCATAATCGTTTAATTGATGATGACTTTGGTACAAATGACCGAACGGCTCACCCATGAGAATGAACTAATAAAAGGGGTTTAAAGAAGTGCGCATGCATCACACCGAAAGGATGTCTAAGGTTGTGCTTTAGCGTGCACAGTCCTCTCCCTCTGTAAGTTCGAATGGAGCTACTTAGTAAGCCATTAAATGTGCAAGCTCATCTTAAGGCGAATTAGTTTTAATTCCATGCGCCACTTCGGTGGTAATTATCCGAAACACTAAGTGTTTACACTTATGCAAAAGTACGGTATAATGGATGATAATTAACACTAAATTCCTTGATTGGTGAAACCAATACCTCAATTAAAGTTTGATGATGAAAAACTTAAACATTAAAACAAGATATAAATGTTTTAATAAAACCTATGTTACGAAGATGAATGCATGACATCTTTGTACATATTTGATTTTACATCAAAACTATTACCCTTTAATTTAAGTTATATGTCATCCAATGAAACGGAAACACCTAAGATTATTTTTTATTTGCGTGAGACCGTGACTTAGATCGTAATCAAAGGGTAAAATGTCCACGTGTCGTGAGAACGGGCATGGACGATTTTGCAGTTTCTTAAGTTGGACAACTTAATTGAGTTTTGTAGTGAGAACTGGCAACTCAAGGCATAAGATGGGATAAAACATGTTTACATGGCAATTGAAATTGGCTATATGTAAATCCCATAAATCTAGGAATTGCAATTGAAATTGGCAATTGAGCAAAAGCTCTACCATTTTGTATAAGGTTCATTACTAGCGGATCAACCGATGTGATGAGATTATGACAATTTGGATCCTAGTTTTCGATGAAAATTAAATGGTTATATGTTTATGAACCATGGGTGTTTAATTTCTTGAAAAGGTTAATTATCGAAAATACTAAAATTGAATTTTGTAATTCTTTTGAATGTATAATTGCAACATTTAACCGTAAACAAAGTTTAGTCTTTGATCAATAAATTGTTCCATTCTGCTTTCAAACAAATGTTTGATCGAGAATAATTTACCGAAAAGACAAACGAAGTCTCTTTTCCATGGGAGAAGCATGAGACTCAATCCTATTCCTTTTCATGAATGAGAAAGGTATAATAGGAACATTTGAATTGTCTAAATTCTAAATGTAACTCATAGCAATGAATTGCACATCTTATTTTCCATAAAGATTTCATTACCTTCATTTGGTGAATGAATTCTTTTGTAACAACATGAATGTTGGTTAACTGGAAAATATGTATGTGAGTTACTAAATTAGAAGCTAGACTAATTACCGCGAAAATTGGTAAAAGGCAAACTAGCATATTTTATCTAGTTGTTTTGCTTTAACCTTTAAAGGTGCTACATACCATTATGGGCATGGTAGGCCTGTTAAGGAAGAAATTGCATACCCAATTTTTCAAGTTAATAACTTTGATGGATAACCCATCATTCAAAGAGTAGAATACACTTTTTAGTACCTTAGTAATGATTACGTATGGTTCTTTAAAGGTGTAAGAAAGTAAAAAGCAAGCAAGTTGTTTTCATCGGTTATGCAACACTTACAATGTTGTCGATTCGGTGGGAGCATTTGTGTTGCATTCTTGAATAAGAAGTTGTTTTAATGATTTCTAATTCAATTGGGAGCTACAAGCCTTATTTCTGTGTAGTAACCCATTATCTTCAAATGATAATTACTTTCCAATTGTAGGCACTTATGTTTTTTAAGGATTGTCATGTGCGTTTCCTTACAAATCAATGTAGTCCTAAATCTACTAGTTATATCTATGACACAAATCATATTAATCAAATAAACGAACGTGTATCGTGTTGTTTATATGTTACATGATGTTGTTCCATGCACAAGTGGGAGAAATCTTTATTGTGTGCAAGGTACAATACATATTAATATGATTTAAGTGAATTCTTTTGATTGAAAAGTAAGAGAATAACGTTCTAATAGGAAGTATACATTTAAATATGTATGATTGCCCTATTAAGAACATGTGTCAAGATGATAACAAAGACTACTTTATTTTAAATATTTATGTCATTCAATATTTAAGAAACACTTGTAGTTACAATTTATGTTACGTGAGAACGTGAACTAGATTGTAGCCCAAGGTAAAATATCCACGTGTCGTGAGAACGAGCATGGATGATTCTCGCAGCTTACATGGAACATTTCATGGAATGACATAATTAAATGAAGTAATCTAATACTACTTTGAATTTAAGTATTCATTGAATGACTTAAATATATGTAGTAATTATTAACTTGAAATATTAATTGAAACACGAGGTGGTGTTCATAATTACTTTAATTATAAATGTTTATGATTTTGTAAAGTCACAAACATAAAGTCTTTTAAAGACTTACAATATAAAGTAAGACGTTAACTTGCTATGTTTTAAGACATATGCATGAAGTCAATGAGGTGATCAATGACTTATAACGTATAGTGGGATTATAATCGATATGTCTTTTGACTTGGTCAAAATACTTGTGTTATAATACATGCAATTGACTTGGTAATTCTATTGTACCATTAAGTTTTACTTTGTTGGTAAATAGATGAGCCAAAGAGTAGATGGTTATCTTAAATATTGTTAGATTATCTTACAATATTAATTCTAATGAAATACCATAGTTTTATGGTATGTTCGGTTAGAAGAATCAAAATCTATTGGCATGTTTGATTCAAGATAACTATAGTTTCTTCCAAAAGTTATCAAGGTTAGTAGATTGAGTATAGATTGAATATACTCAATAAGACTCAACCTAGAAGATTGATAAGACACCATTTGTTTATGGAATGTGATGAATCACATTAAGTCTTATAAATGAAGTTCAATTTGTTAAACTACTTGTATAGTGAGTTGTAACAAACGATGTCGAACTATCAATGTGTTTTGTAATA
>CM040244.1:79470650-79573989 GCA_022545495.1 Chrysanthemum lavandulifolium | reverse complement strand
TCAGACGATTGGAAAGCTATGTTGGTGGTCGACTCAGGAGAAACATCATCAGCTTTCAACGCCCTGTGTGCACTCCTGGGAATATCACTGCACTTCACTTCCGGTACCCCGTGAATTGTTTTCTTCATATAATTTTGGATGTATGATTATATATGTGAATGGCTTGTGCACACATAACAGTGTACAACCCGTAATTGTCAAGAAAGGACCTTGTGGTACGCCTCAGTGCCACAATCCTTATAAAAGGAGCGAAAGCTCCTTAATTTTTGAGTAAAACCTATCAAACCTTTCACTTTTCAAAGTTGTTGCTCAAAAAGACAAGTACTTCCCCATATGATTTTTTAAACCACTCAACCGTTATATCACTAGTTGAGAGGGGAGTATTTGATTAAATTAAAACTTTGTTCACAAATTGTTCATAGTGGGTCGTATTCCCGCAACACTCGAAATGGTCATATTTATTCCAAACGTTTCAAAAATAACATTTTCATATGCCATTTTTGAGGGGGAGAAATTTGTGTGATAAGAAATATGTGGTGAATGCAAATAAATCTGTGAACTTCAGACTTAAACAACGAATTGACGGTACTAAACTGTTAGTAACTCGAAAAGACTTGTCCTGGACGGGTAATAATTTCAAGCTAGTTCGCTAGTGATGTAAACGTGTCTCCAAAGGACTTGTCTGAGTAGAAAGTACCATTCGAGAAACTTTTGATAGACATGAACTCTGACGGGTTTGACAACCTTCCAAGGTTTTGTCTACACCTTCAAGGTAGTTATTGGAGCTAGTTGTCACCTAAAATCTGACAATGTATCTCTTTAACTATTCAACGTAACCGTGTCTCGCGGGAGATTTTGTCTATCTTTAGTGGATCAATTCAAAAAGTGCGCGCTCTTTCCTCACTGTGCATTTAACCATTAAAACTTTAAGCACATGTGGAGGGGGAGTATTTATGCAAAACTTCATCTCTCACTGTGGTTCAAACATGTTTTTCGTTAACAAACCCTTTGAGAGAGGTTTTAACATACAGTGGTTATAATGGCAAACATAGGTAAGTCAATGGAGTTATAAGGTGACTAAGTTAGGAATAACCGCCTATGATCCGCCAGAGCCGGAGGGATCTACCCAAGGACACTACCATTAGTTAGTTTTAGAAGTCCTTAGGAATGATTATAAAAAGGAGAAAATGAGAATCGGAGAAAGAAGAAGTTGAAGAATCAAAAAGAAATGTAAAGTAAAGGGTGAAAAGAAATAGCCCTCCAGATTATTCAACTTAGAGACAGACCGACGGGTTCAATTCATATGCTACTGGTTGTCACTTAGTGACACCGGTATTAAAGATTAAAAGTCGTCATGGACCCAGTGACGCATGCACTAAACCTTTTAGCCACTCAAGTTTCTCTCAACAGAAACTTGTTTCATTCTCACACAGGGAACCCTACATAATCTATTGGCTTTCTCTTAGAGATCGCTGGTAATTGAAAAGGAGACCCTCTCCCTAGTCTCGCTCAAGAAAACCAAAACGCACTATTGAGTCTAGAGCCATGAGATTCATGAAAAGATCTCTTAGGAACACTTGACATTTAATCACTTGAAGATCAACAAATAAGATCATCAGTGGTTCATATCGAGTCCTTCACAGATCTTAGCAATCTGTCGAGAACATTCATGAGAGGTTCACATCTGTGATCCTCAGTGATTGAATGGAAACTCCTGCCAGGGTCAACATCAAACAGCCCTGACAGATGGCAGTCACTTCGTAACTCCCGTGGATTACGCAGAGTGTGTCTCAAACGGTCTACAGTCGTGAGGTGATGCTTTGGTGTACCTCAGCGACTCATCTGAACTGTAGATGTACTTCGGTACATCGCGTTATCTCACTTGTGGGACTCCAGTTCAGGAACGGCCTTTGTAAGAATTAGAGTTGTGTTTTCACACTATGCTGTTAACACTCTCGAAGTTCAAACTTGTAAGTGCCGGAAACCGCTTATTACTAACCGTTTGAAATGTTTTCTTCTTATGGAAGCTCTGGAGCGGGATGATCGTGCTGATTCTTCTCATGCTCACGCCAACATCAACACTAATGGAAGTTCTATTCAAAAGCAACACAACCGTCAGAATGATTCTTCGTCAAACCAAAGAATCTACAATGATAAAGATTTAAAGAACTTCATCAGTATTGAATTCCAACGTCATAGAGCGTGTGAGCATGTTGAAGAATGACGTGGAGACACTGGAGCAGCGAAGCAGACCTGAGGCAGACTGATGCAGACAACAACATACTATCACTTTCACCACAAAGAACAATGATCAAAGAACAAAGTTAAAGATGACGTCGAAGCATAACTGCTCAAAGATAACTATCTCTCTACACTGGGGAGATTGTTCGAATCAAGACAATTCCTCTCACAAAAAGGGAAGAATGTCAGAAGACGTCACAGCTACTATTACATCAACGCCTTCACCGTTTACATTCATATATACTTGAGGGGGAGATTGTTGGAATCACTCCTAAACAGTATTTCAAGTATTTATATTTCATATGTAATAGGTAGCTTTATTATGGCCTTTATGTTTGTTTAAGGTCAAGCTTATGTAGAAGGCCCATAAGCTTGATCCAAGCCCAATAAGGAATAGGGAAGGAGAGGGAGTGTTGCCCTAGCTCCTTGCCTATATAAACTCTTGTAAACCCTCATTTGAGGGTTGGTTGTTCAAGTTACTCTTTCACATACACTCTACGCCTAAACCTTTCTTTACTTTTACGTGATTCGTCTAATGTAGTAGGCTTAGGGGTATGTGTATGGATAAAACCTCAATATCTATATCAAAATAATCACGAAGATAGATTCAAAATTCCTTTAGGAAAAGAATATTAAATCAAATCCGTGTGTGATCGTTGATACGGATTAGTCAACCCGAATCGCTTTCCCAACGAGGCGAATTGCCAACGCTGCTTTTGGTTTGGAATTTAATGCTCGATGTTTTGGATTAATGACTTTGATTTTATTAAACTACGGGAGAAGGGAAAGTAATTAAGGGAAATCTAATCTACGGGAAATCCTAATTACGAGAATGAACTAAAATGTAATAAACGAAACGTAAATAAAATGCAACTACGTCTAATCTATATCCTAAAAATGACCTAAAATTATTTTTACTCTAAAAATGCAATTTGAAAGCTATTTATGAATTAAAACTAATTTTTAGGATTTTTCTGGAATTTATTCAAATTAAAAACTAATTTTTAACTTTTAATTCTTATTTAAAATACTAAAAATTATGAAAATTAAAGGGAAAATTATGAAAATATTTTTCAAAAATCTAAAATAACCTAAGAGAATATTCAAAACTAATTTTGTGTTTTTCTAATTATTTTTCTATTTTCTATGAATTTAAAACTATTTAAATCTAGTTAAATGGCTAAAAATTACAAAATAAGCTAGGAAAAATCTAGAAAAATTATTTTTTTGCTTTTTGTATTTATCTTAATCTATGAAAATTGAAAATTTATTTTTTTGAAGATTTTCTGATTTAATTGTAATAAAAGCTATTTAAAAAGTCCTAAAAACTGTTTTAAAATAGGAAAAATAGTAAATAGAACTAGAAAAATCTGAAAATTTCAGGAAAAATCTAAAATTGTATTCTAAGTTTATGAAAAATATAAAAACTAGGGCTTATGTGGGGAATTTAAGAGCTGTAGAGTAACTGATGATCAATAAGCTACTTGAATTAAGCAACAAGCTATAAAATAAACCGGTTACCACGGCCGGTATTAAGCTAAAACTAAGTGAAATGCACCTAAATAATCAAACCTATATCTCTGAATCACAGGTTACAATGATTTGATGAGCAATAAACTAAGATACCAAACAGGCCAAACCTACTACCTTCTAGCTTAAGCACGAGCTTATCAAAAGAGCTTATGTGAAAACAAAATATGAGAAACTCTGGACCACCAAGCAAACTACAAGTGGACCAAGTTTCAGCCTCTGATTAGCTCAAATGAGCTTTTTAAAAGCCCTGTAATATGTTTGAAAATACTCAGCTATTGCTGAGTCTAACACAGGGGAATTCAGAGCTAAAAGAAACAGCTAATTAAGACCTTAAAAAGGCTTATAAAAATTTACTAAAAATCAGATTTCAATATTTAAGCAACTGAACTAAAAATCCCCAAAGTTTCAATGATTTTGAACAAGGAATGAACCGATGAAACATCTGCAAAGTATTGTAAAACCGAGTTTTCACTCTTTTTGACTTTTAGAAACAGATTTGAGAATTTGACTTTTATGCAATTGTGAGCTTATGAAATGGACTGAAACTGATGTGAATTGATGAAATACAACTAATGTAAGCTAGCTTATCACTTTATCTACCTAAATTCAAGCTGTGATGACCTACAGCTAACTGATATGCAAACTATAACAGGTTATGAGTGATTTTGACTAAATGAGCTAGCAAATGCAAACTAGAACCTAAGTTGACTAAGTTTAGCCTATATTGAGCTAAAGCAACTAATCTCACTGTCTGAATTAACCTTAAATGCTATTATCCAAACACTAGTTCCTAACAGATTTTGCAATTAACTAAACTAACTACTTAACTAGCCTACACTATCATTTGAACTGAATCAAAATTATCCTAATAACAACTAAATGAATAGATCTAAACTATCAAATACCACAGCTTCAATCACAAATAGAATAAGCGAAATGACAGATATGTGCGTAAATGATTCATAAATTAGTACTTACAATAGTCCTGACACTATGGCTTGCAAAATGTAATAAGTACCACTAATCCTAAACCAATTATCAACCCAAATTAGCCCAATTCCACACCTAACACCAAAGAAACCATCCATTTCTTCTCAAATTAGCCACAATTGACTTTTGTTGACCGCTTTTGGATTTGAAGTAAAATTGAGATTGAAATGAAGATAAGCTCACTATAAGCTATCAAAAGCTTAAATGAACTAAATAGAACAAAGAGCTATAGCTTTTACAAGCTTAGAGATAGATTGAAAGTACTTTTTTATTTTTCAACTATTTTTTTTTTGATTTTTTTTATTTTTTGGTTTATTGAAGAAACAATCTGAGATTACTTTGAAATAAGGTAATAAGCAATAGAAGATTTTAATAAGCAAAATTAAGAAACATTTAAAAGCTAAACAATGATTTAAGCATAAAAACAGAATTTCATTAACTTGAAAATGTGATTACAAAGAGAGATTACAAAAGCTTATATTATAAACTACTTGAAAACATTAAAATGAAGTTAAAACTACTACTATGCTACTGAAAATGAAAAGTAGAGAGATGATCCCAAACGTGAATGAAGAGGGTTTATATAGTGAGCTCCAAGGTCTTGGAAGGATCCGAAGTTGTATTTGTGCTTCTTTTGAGTCGTTTATCACCATTGATCAAATCCCATCTTATCTTGACCTTGATTAACACTTCCACGCACTCGACCAATCGGAGATGAGATATTGAGGTGTGACACACGGATCAATGACCGCACTAATCACGTGTCGTGGTGTCGAGAAAGGACGGTTGTACCCTTAATTTAAGTGGATTGGCTTTATTGTCAAGGGTAAATTAGGGTTCATATACGGGTTTTGGTTTGGGGAGGAATTTTACGCTTTGGTTTATTTATATTATTTCGATATTGGTGATCGTTGACCGGTATGGAACGGGTTGGGAAAATCGGGTAAGGGTGTATATTGGACCGGTAAGTGTTTTGATATTGGGCCTTAGCATATTGGATTGGATTTAGGATTAGAATAGTACTCATTTAATATTTCAAGGACCAAAGGTGCAAAAGCTGGAAATCCAGGGACCATAAGTGTAAATCTAAAAATATTATCCAAGGGTTGTTCTTGCCAATCTTTAATAGACCAAGGGTTGATTTTGTCAATTCTGAAACTTGAGGGGTCATTCTTGCCAAAAGCTCAAAGATGAGGGACTGATTCTGACGATTCTTCAAACTTGATTATAACTTTCAAAAATCATCCTCAAAGAGTAGAAATCTCCTCAGAAGCATAATTTTGATCTTCCGGCTCAGCTTAAGCTCTCTTAATCTCTCGTGCTCGGATTTTCGCTCGATTCGGCTTTTTTTGTGTTTTGACATATCCGCACTGCACAAAGAAACTCAAGAAAACCACAAATATTAGCAATAAACGGCTCTTTCTTGGTTATTTTGGGTTTTATTTGATAAAGAAATGATATGTGTTTTTGCACATATCAATCACCCTTATTTTTAGTGGAACCACATCCTACGTTGCTCAACACACCTCCACCATCCTTTGTGGAGCCTCCTCAAAACATCCCACCTCCTCCGGTTCCTAGTCATGACAATAATTGCTCTAGTTGTCAACTCACCCAAGGACTTGTTCAAGAAGTACAAAATGAGTTGCATTTCATGTTTAATCATCTCCTTGAACGATTGAACCAAATCAACAAGTCTACTCATCCTTAGATTTCAAGCACATTGATGTCTGTTTAGGTTTCCGTCGTTTCTTAGAATTAGTAGAAATGTATTACATGTTTGAGTCATTCTCCTAGTTTTAGAGATATGTAGATCATTTCTCGTATTTTTATTGAATGAAATTACATGTTATATGCCATATTGTCTTGAGAATATGTTTGATGCCTTAATACATATCTCATTTTTTATGTTAACTTCACATTTTACATCACCATTGTCGTCTTAAGCTTACAGCCAGACGGATCCCTCATTTCAGCCTAGACGGATCCCTCCAAGGGAGGAACCGTGGGATCCGTGCAACATAAGACATTTTTATTACTAATTGAGTCTTATTTGTAGGAAATTATGCATCATTGATACGCTTACGCAGCTGCTCGGGTCAAAGGAACTTCCTTTCGTCGAGCAAGTTTTCAACACCCTAGGCGTGAACCTAATCGCTGTAGTGTAGTATTAGGGTAAGCCACGGTATTGATATCGTTCTCTGGGGAATAGGAATGCTAGTGAGAAGTTACTACGCTAAGGTTGAGGTTGAGGAAGATTATTTTTTTATCTTTTATGTTTTTAGGAAATTGAAAGGTACGAATCTCGGTATTGGATTTGAGGGGTTGGTATTTCTATCGATTACTATACTATTATTTAATTATCTAAACTAAGGTGGTGGTAGTCTATGTCTAATTAATGTGTGCTCGTATGATAGTTTAAAGATGTGTTTACTTAGGTTTTACTACCCTTAATTATCTCCTATTGATGGTTGAGTTGTCACGCCTTATTCTTAGTTGCGTTGTGTGTCTAAAGTTGTTGGGTATGCTTTCTCCCAACTCTTTGAACTTACCAAAGGGTCTCGCCTACAAAACCCACTATGGATAATAAACTCTTACTCTAAGGCACTCTTTGGATGGTTTAGCTTACAACTACTCGTAATTATATTATAAGGTTCACAAAGATGAATCAAGCATTATACACAACGAATGACCTATCGCATTACTAGATCATTAATCAACTAAGATAAGAAACAACCAATCAATATTTAATAATTAAGTTTCATATTCCTAAGCAAACACACAAATAAATTAGCGGGACATGGAGAACATGCAAGCATACACACAAATAATCAAAGACATAATTTAATTGATGAAGTAAATACTTATCTTGATGTAAGATAGGGTTTGGAACCCTAAAATACTGTATAAGACACCCTTGGTTCGGTTTTAGGTTTTACCCCAAAAGACTCTCCTAAACCGAAAAATTCGGATTCTATATATATATTACATATGCGACGGCCACCTTATGTTTTGTGACGCCGTGTGTCGCCGCTATTAGGGTTTCGGCAGCCACGTTAACCTTGCGACGGCGCCACCTTATGTCCGTGACGCCGTCCTCTTCGCCTTCCGACGCCTTCTGGTTGATCTAGGCCGCCCGAGTAGCAACGCCTACTCTTTTAAAGCCCGACGTCGTCACTTGAAAATAGGGTTTTGGCCATCGATCGTCACAAAATCCTCCGACGGCGTCGCAATCACCGACGCCGCCGCCTTCTGCTTTCAGCACTTTGAGTGTCTCGATTCGACTTTGGCCATTTTCTTCAGATATTCGTGCCTTTTCGTCCAAATAAGTGCCATTCCAGATTTTGCCTTCAAGAGACCTAAAAGTGAAAAGGAACGATATTAAGCAATAACGGATACAAAAGTGATCAAATAAGGACTTAAACGACCCTCAAAATGGTACCTTTTAAAACCTTATCAAATATCCCTACACTTGTTATTTGCTTGTCCTCAAGCAAATGTGCTTTTAGCCAATTAATTTATAAGTTAGGGGTCATGAAGCATTGATTTAAAACGGTCCACAACACATATAAGCCCAAGAAAGTCATAACAAGCACGGAAATTACATACTAGCACCTCACATGGGGTGTTTGGATACTCACATCTCTCTCGTGTATATATGAAATATAACAAATAGAAATGGAAAATAAACACTCATTAACCGGTCCTAGTACATAGATTACCATAGGCTTGAGAATAGATCAAACCTCCATCGCTTTGGCGTAAGCACCTAGGAAAGACTATCAAAGAGGTCTTTTAAAGGGTTGTAATGTTAGGCTTACGGTAGGAAACAAGGGTTTGGTGGGATAGGCTATTTAGTGGTGGCAAGTCAAAAATCTCTATGTTAAATGCATACTAAGAATGACGTTGCTAAGCCAAGACTCGACAATCTAAAACTCTAGGTAACGAAATAAACAAACATAAATTTAAAGGATAGATGTAGGATAATAGCCCGTATTTTTTTTTTTTTTTTTTTTTTTTTTATACACTTTACTCTACCATCCTCTACAAGAACATCAAAATGATAGGGATTTATAGGCACATCCCTACACTTGAGTTTTTATTACTCTAACTCTAATTTGACCCGAATTGAAAAGATCAAAACACTTGGGGTACATTATTACGCAAACAAAGGGAATTTGAATTTAACGCCCTTCCGTCATTTCATAAACTTTAACTTTTCCCATGAATCCCAATCGTCCCAAAATCAGATACAAAGGATATGACTCGACTTAGCAACTCATGCTAGCCACCGATAATTGAACTAAGGGTTTGGGTGATAACAATAATTTGCACTAAAAGTGAGTGCATAAGGGTAGGCTAAGGCGATTTGGGTGTATATTCAAAGTGGGGTGTAAACAATGCTCTTCATTGATATTCTAAAAACCGAAAACCGAAACATCACGAGAACCGCGAAAATGATAGGCTCGAGGGGTTAACTAGGGGTATCGTGTACTAAAGATGAGTACAACGCAAAGGGTGTGGGGAATTACTCAACCGATGTGGAAGAAGTAATTATATTACGGTATCAAACAAGGGTTATCCTAATGCCTCTTATTATTTAGTTATTCCTAACTACACAAGTGTAGTCTCACTTATGATCTCGAATGCATCACAAAACAAGTTCTAGAATCTAATATACTACGGTTCACACTCTAAGCATTGAAGATGAATGCTTTTAATTCCTACTAATCTAAGGCGATCCTCACATTTTTGGTGGAATTTGGGTCGAAAGGGTTTTGTGCTAGTCATATAACTTCCTATCCGTGAGACGCTTTTGTTAAGACTAATGACCCACTCCTATATGTCATGAAAAATTTTAAATTTGGTGCCAAAATTACCCTAACCGACATTTTCTCATGGTTTATTACACAATCACAATTGACAAAGCAAATAATCAAGGATAAGCATAGTTTCAAAGTTCCGCTTTATCTTCCCTCCCTACACTTAAACCGAACATTGTCCTCAATGTTCCCGAAAGTATCAAAGTTATGATAAAAGAAGGTAATCAAAACGAAAGAAACTAATACTCCCCGATTAGCTCGGTAGGATCCGTAAAGTGGTGGTTAAATCCTTTCCAAGAAGAATTATTGCGTGAAAAGCTCCTCCAATCTTATGTAACTTCTTCTTGAAAAATTAAACCCGCACACTTGAAGAAAACAAACGAAACATTCGCGTAAAATCGTGGTAATAATATATATAAGACTCGATTTAAACTAGGATATAATGCTTGTAGAATGGATGTTTACATTTCTAAGAAAATTAAGACCGGAAAATTCCAAAATTTATAAGTAGTTCGAAAACGAGAAAAGTGATCCGATGTTTTACTCCTTCCTCGACGCCAGTTATCCCGACAAAAACTGCTCACATTTTCTCAAAAAATTCGAAAATTTACATCTTTAGAATGGAAAAATTCTCGCAAAACATCCATTATGACTCGATACAAGCATTTGACTTGAACAAATAAACATATATATCTTTTGGTTAATTGTTATTCTCATGTTTACGCTTTTTTGAAAACGTGTGTAATCCTCCTACACTTATCCCTTATGTAAAATACCTTTATATGCAATTAAGACAAGGTTAAAACAAAATAAAGCATTTTACAAATTTAAACATGAGGATAAACAATTAATAAAAGATATATGACACTAACAAGCAAACAATTAAGCATGGGTTGCCTCCCACGAAGCGCTTTTCTTTATTTAAGAGTCTTGTAGCTAGACTCGTAGTCGTGCCCCTACGCATCGATATAAGTAAGTCTATCCTCAACAATGTCATAAGGATCAAACTTATCATTCAAGTTCCTAGTAGTACGCCGGTTAAATATGTCTTTTCAAACTTCTCACCATCGGGATCATAGATTTGTATCCTAATGTGCCACTCTCCATTACCATCACTAGCGGTCTATCCCAATCCCATTTGTGTTTAGATTCCTCAACTTTCCACTTATTCATGACAAGGTTAACGGGCAAGCTTCCTAGGAACTCGGTCATCTTCCTAAATACTAAGGCCCTCGAACGGGTTCACTTCCATGTCCCTAGCCATTTCTTTTTCTTGGAAAGTTGTTTTACTAGTGAAGGCTTTATCTAGGTAAAAAGGTCTTTGGGGCCTATGAGGTTCTTATCAATCCAAGGTCCATATCTAGAAGGCTCTCTATCCAACCTAATCTCTTGTGGGATTTCCTCATCCTTGTAGTACGATGCTTTTGACATCAGAACCGATCTAGCACTCCCTCTCCTACCACTATCTTGGACATCTTACAATCGATGATGGCACTAGCGGTAGCTAAAAATCCTCTTCCTACTAGTAATGGGCATGTCGGGTCCTTATTCATGTCTAGCACATGAAAGTCGGCCAAAAGAGTCAACTCTCCTACGTGTATTACCATGTCCTTTATTATTCCTACCGGACGTGCCACACTACCGTCCGCTAGACCTAAGATGGTTTCCGTTGGTTCTATTTTACCTAAGTTAAGGCTTCTATGGAGGGACAACGGAACAAGATTGATACATGACCCTAAGTCGGCTAGAGCGTCGAGTGGTTTGGAAGTTCCAAGCCTACATGGAAGAGTGAATAGCCCGGGATCGTCTAACTTCTTAGGAAAGTTGTTTTGCACAAAAGCGACCCATGTTTTCCAAGCCTAAGTTCTAACTCATATTTTTCTTTCAAAGCATTATAATAAGGTGCATGAGCTAAGACTTCAAGAATCGGTTTTTCTTGATGGAGTTCCTTGTACTCCTCCTCTAAACTAGGTTTGGATTCTTGGTCGACGGGTTTCTCAAGAGGGGTTCTACCAATGGTGTCGGGCCTTGGTACCTCTTGGATGGCTTGGACCCCTTTTGATAGCATTTACCGAGTGAACCGTCGGGTGTGAGGGCATGGATGTGCATTCTCCATAGTGAACTAGAACATGAAGTCGACGCAATCGAATTCACTTTTGGGTTCTTTATGGTATCACTGGGAGTGCTCCAACTTCCCGCTCATTGAAGGCTTTTAAGAGGGCATCAAGCTTGTTTGTCATCTCGCTTTGTTTTTGCTTAAAATCGCTTCAAGCTTATTCAATCGAGTCTCTTGGGATGACAAAATCTAGATGCGATTGCCTCAAGATTAGTGGGTTCCGGTATAAGAGAATTGAACCTAGTGGGTGAACTAGATGAGCTTTGGGGTGTGCTTGAGTTTTGGTTCCACTTAAGGTTAGGGTGATTTCTACATGAGGGTTGTACTGAGTTTCCTAAGTTGTTCTGCTCGGGTTTGAAAGTATACCACTTCTCTCCCGCCCCTTCGCACGCATGGAGGCGTAGTCCGCAAAGCTTGTTCGGGAGCCTTGTGCAATCACGAGTATCATGGGGACCACCGCATAATTCACAAGGTAGAGTGATTTGATTCACTTGACGTGAGGACTTAGGATTTTGTAGGAACTCATGAGGAATTTAACTTGATCTTCAAGTTCGATCATCCTACGGTCGGAAGGTTGTGAGTTGATGGAAGGCAAGGAGATTGCCTTGACGATTTTAGGTAGCTCACGGGGTCATCCCAACTTTCGTTGTCGTGAGGGCAAGGTCCTCTATTATACCCCATGATTCTTCCATGTGAGATCACTAAGTTTTCCACCGCCCGCTTGGTCAATGGATCGCTTAGTGGGAAGTTGACATGATCATAAAAGATTTGGACTTGGAGCCAAAGATCAATGCCGTGATGAGGGACTTTATGAAGTAAGTCCTTGAATCGGGTCCATGCTTCGTAGAGAGATTCACCTTGACGTTGTTGGAACATCAAGATGTCATTCCTAAGCTTAGTGGTTCTCCCGGTGGGAAAAATTGAGCAAGGAAGCGAGGTAAGATCATCCCAACTTGAGATGGAGCCGTCGGGAAGTCGCTCGAGCCAATTACTAGCTTGGTCCCGTAGAGAGAATTAGAAGAGACGCAGCGCGGGTCTCCCGAGTAGTAGCATCAAGGTCGATGGAATCGACAATTTGAGGAAATCCTCGATGTCGATTTGGATCTTCGAACGAAGTCCATGGAATGCACATCCGCTTTGCACCAACCGGATGGTGTCGGATCGCAGGCCGTAGTTTGGGCTTGGTCGGAAGCTCAATGGTGTTCCTATAGCCTAGGTGGCTTGGTCTTGAGTATTCACCAAGAGTACGGGCTCTTGGCGGGTCATTTGCGGTGGGTTGACGAGTGGTGGTTGGTTATCATCTTCCATGATGAAAAGTGATGGGTGTTACGAACAAAGGTCACGAAGAAGGGGATAGACTAAGAGAAAGCTAAAATGAGAAAAATTTACTTGATAGGAATCAAGCAAAGAACCTAAACGAAAGTGGACTACTAACTAGCTATTTTATTCCCGCAATGCGCCAAAACTTGATACGCTTACGCAGCTGCGTTCGGGGTCAAAGGAACTTCCTTTTCGTCGAGCAAGTTTTTCAACACCCCAGGCGATGAACCTAATCGCTTGTAGTGTAGTATTAGGGTAAGCCACGGTATTGATATCGTTCTCTAGGGAATAGGAATGTTAGTGAGAAGTTACTACGCTAAGGTTGAGGTTGAGGAAGATTATTTTTTTATCTTTTTATGTTTTTAGGAAATTGAAAGGTACGAATCTCGGTATTGGATTTGGGGGTTGGTATTTCTACCGATTACTCTACTATTATTTAATTATCTAAACTAAGGTGGTGGTAGTCTATGTCTAATTAATGTGTGCTCGTATGATAGTTTAAAGATGTGTTTACTTAGGTTTTACTACTCCTTAATTATCTCCTATTGATGGTTGAGTTGTCACGCCTTATTCTTAGTTGCGTTGTGTGTCTAAAGTTGTAGGGTATGCGTTTCTCCCTAACTCTTTGAACTTACCAAAGGGTCTCGCCTACAAAACCCACTAGGGATAATAAACTCTTACTCTAAGGCACTCTTTGGATGGTTTAGCTTACAACTACTCGTAATTATATTCTAAGGTTCACAAAGATGAATCAAGCATTAAGTACACAACGAATGACCTATCGCATTACTAGATCATTAATCAACTAAGATAAGAAACAACCAATCAATATTTAATAATTAAGTTTCATATTCCTAAGCAAACACACAAATAAATTAGCCGGACATGGAGAACGAGCAAGCATACACACAAATAATCAAAGACATAATTTAATTGATGAAGTAAATACTTATCTTGATGTAAGATAGGGTTTGGAACCCTAAACTCTTGTACAAGACACCTTGGTTCGGTTTTAGGTTTTACTCCCAAAAGACTCTCCTAAAACCGAAAAATTCGGATTCTATATATAATATTACATATGCGACGGCGTCACCTTATGTTTTGTGACACCGTCGTCGCCATCATTAGGGTTTCGTCTTGGCCACGTTAACCTTGCGACGGCGTCACCTTATGTCCGTGGACGCCGTCCTCTTCACCGACTTCGTCTGGTTGCATCTAGGCCGTCCCGAGTAGCAACGGCCTACTCTTTAAAGCCCGACGTCACTTGAAAATAGGGTTTTGGCCACTTGTATCGTCACAAAATCCTCCGACGGCGTCATAATCACCGACGCCTTCGCCTTCTTTTCAGACTTTGAGTGTCTCGATTCGACTTTGGCCATTTTCTTCAGATATTCGCGCTTTTCGTCCAAATAAGTGCCATTCCAAAGATTTTGCCTTCAAGAGACCTAAAAGTGAAAAGGAACGATATTAAGCAATAACGGATACAAAGTGATCAAATAAGGACTTAAACGACCCTCAAAATGGTACCTTTTAAAACCTTATCAATCATATACATTTTTTCTAACCTTTGTTTTGTAGATTTTCAATATACACATGAAGACTTTGACACCCTTAGCTAGGGGAGTTTCTTGTCAGCAAAACAATTGCAAAATCATTTGCAATACTTTCACATAGGATTACAATAACTACAAGACGTCCTCCTTGCAAAGGAGCACTCGTCAAAGGGGAGCATGTTCGTCAAAAGGATCGAAACCATTTGCAAACATAATTGCAATGCCCTCGCTTAGTCTTTCTAGTTACTTGATGCCCTCACAAAGGGACGGACCGGTCAAGGGAGCTAAGACGAGAATACTTCTCTTCCCTTACTCTCTATTTTCATATTTTTTTCTTTTCACATGTTTTTCTTAAAATAATATGTTAGTTTCTTTTCGACGTTCTTTTTGTTTCGACAAAAATGGGGGAGAAGAGAGTAAAAAGTCCAATTCAAACTTTTTCGCATTTTAGTTTTTCCTTCAAATAATCTTATGTTTTGTCATCAACAAAAAGGGGGAGATTGTTAATACAAATAACCCGTAAAAACGTTTATTTATATTTTACGATCTTCTAATGTTTTGTCGATAACAAACGTAAAATCATTTTAACGAAAAAATAAAATACGTAAATGATTTGAGCCAATAGTTTACTAACACACTTACGTTTTCATATAAAACACTAAACAAGTAAATAGTGTTTTTCATGTTATAGTAATGCATATGTATAACAACTAGTGTTTGCATAATGGGTATATATATACATACTTAGTATGTACTATAATAGGTAATGTAATGGGTAAGAATCTAAGTACTTGACCCATTAACTAGATACATTGAATGTAGTTGGGTAAAACCCAAAGTCCATGACCCATACCCATGGAGCATGATCCATAAC
Source organism: Chrysanthemum lavandulifolium (assembly GCA_022545495.1). Lineage (NCBI taxonomy): Eukaryota > Viridiplantae > Streptophyta > Magnoliopsida > Asterales > Asteraceae > Chrysanthemum > Chrysanthemum lavandulifolium. Next base: position 79,558,539 of record CM040244.1, on the reverse strand, counting down.
ATATGACCCATTGCATGACATCATGCATAAAGTCATAATGGGTATTATCCATAACCCATGGAGCTAACCCATTGACTAGATGCATTGCATTTTCTAGATACATTGTATCTATTTGGATACCCATGGTTCAAAGTCTATAACCCATGATCCATGATCCATGACCCACAACCCATTTAGGGGGAGCGTCCTATGGATCCCTAGGAATACACTAGACGGATCCCTCAAGCAAGGGATCCGTGGGACAGTAGTGAATTTTTGTCTATAAATAGTGAGCCATTTCTTCATTATAAGTTGTCATTTCTACACATACTTTCTCCTAGTATTGTAAACTCTCTAACCTCATATCCAAAGGATCTTTCTATGTTGTTTGTGTTTGTTTTTGTGTGATTCTCTAGGTTCCTCTTAAAAGCAAGATCACCACCTCTTGAAGTCGAGCAAGCTCAAGTCCATGAGTTGTCTAGCTTCGTCATCATCAAGACTAATGAATTTCTCTTGTTGATAGTTCTTTCTTCCTCTCTAGAAGTGTTGTGTTGAAGACATTAGTGAAAGATGCCAAAATTGTCAAGTCGAAGGCATTAGTGAAAGGTGTCAAGGTCCATGTCTAAGGCATTATCAAGGGTGCCAAAGGTCCATGATGAAGGCATTAGTGAAAGGTGTCAAAAGATCATGTCAAGGGAATTAGCGAAGATGCTAAGGGTGTACAATCGATATGGTGCATCGATGTACAAATATAGATAGGTTGTGTCCAAGGATATTGATATCCTTGATGATGCCGTAATAAGGAGTGGGTCTAATTTGGGATAGTTGTTGTGTAGTGTTGGGTAGTAGTTCCTCCTTTGTAATGGAACTCGATATCTAACCTTGTACCAAGTGTAGAGGACGCTTGTGATAGGTTTGGTTCTACCTCGTGGAAGAACCCGTGTCTAGCCTTGTACCGAAAAAGAGTAGGCGACGTTGTGAAAGCTTCTCCGCCATAAGGAGTTTGTGTCGTGTAGTGCTTACGAACTCTCGAGTAGGTGACTCGGGGAGTGGAGTAGGGAAAGGAAGGTGTCCTTGTAGCTGAACCACTATAAACACTCGTGTCGTGGTTTTGTTTTTCTTACTCTTTACCTTTGCATTACATATTTACATACTTATCTATCAACATCCAACAATACACATTTAAATAGATTGACATAAGTCGATCTAAATATTTTAAAATGAAGTTTTAATCGGTAAAACTATTCAACCCCCCCTTTTAGTTTTCCACAGGATACATCTTTCTGTTTTCATATAAGCCCTTCGAGCAAACCAGGGCAGGTTGATTCATTTTCGACGAATACTAGACAAAAGACCTTTTTCCATATTGCCAGGCCCTGATAAACCGCTGGCGATTATGCCAAACCCTGCCGAAGAATTATCTGGCTCATCAACCACCACAGCTGAGAAGATCAGTGAGATTTCCAACCCAACCACCATGGCATAATTACATTCTGTAGGAAAAAGTAGCACATCAAGCAAGCCAAACACCTGGTCAAGCAAAAAAATGTTCTTTAATCAACCCGTGGAGGATAAAGGCCCTCCCGCCACCAAAAAGCTTAAACAAGAAGACTAATCAATCAAAGAAATTCAAAAGTGGTCCTCAGATAGCTAATTCGTAACTAACAAGTTCTAAGTACAATCATACATCGACATTTTAGTTGCAAAAACTTAACAAGAGATTAAATACGATATGCAAGCAGTTGTACATTTTTTAGGTAAAAACAAAAGTCCTTTAATCCAGCTCCTCTTTCAAGTAGCAATCGCAACCATCAAAATCAACACACAACTTTGAATATATGCAAGCCGCTATCTTTTTGGCTAACATGGTTAAAATAGTGACCTATATTTTGTAACTAAATGATAGTTGTAAACTTTGTCCCTATGTCGTTGTTGTAATGTACATATTGGTCTAACATAATAAGGAGGTACTTTATGTTTAAACACATTATAATTAACTAATATTGACTGCCTTACCACGGTATGTACACTTTTCGCTTAACATCAACATCTTATATATGTGTTTTTGCACGAACGAGTTTATATGTCATCTTTGGTTTTAACCATATCATTTCGTAATTAGGCCATTAGAATCCTACATTACCTTTAATGTTGCTTTTCAATTGTTGTTCAATTCGGTTTTTTATATGCAACAACCACTCCAACGTAAGTGATTTTTATCATACATTTAATATATCTTGCATCATGCACATTGGCTCAATGTTAAAATAAGCTTACTAACATATGCCGAGTTGCCTGAATAAACATTTTATGCCTATTTAATTTTAATAACCGCTCATAACACTAACCACATCTGCTAATTATCGCTTCAAGAACCATAAAGTCTATTTTATTGACGCATATGTGCGTCAAAAAATAGCTGATCCAAATTTTATACTTCTGAACGTGTAACCATTTTTTTCTACACAAAAGGTCTGATGTTGTACGCTTCTTATAGATGCATGCATTAGTACGTATAATTGACGCCGGTATTATGGGCAAAGTAGCGAGATTATATGTAGATATAGCTACATACCTTTCAGAATTAAAGACCAAACACTTACAATTCAAAGGTTAAACACATACAATCACAGTGCCAATCTCGTATACAAAGATATGGTCGACACAAAAAGCTCATGAACAACAAAGAACAATATTTATAAACGCAAAACAAGAAACATGAACAATAATATATTTTATACTCATCATAAGAAAACAAACGACGTAACCTAAAAAAACTAAAAGATCAACACCCAAAACAAAAATAGTTCCCATTATCTAAACCGTAAACTAGTTACAGATTCCTCATCTTCGTACAAAAGGACATCAATTCGTGCGCTCGAAGATGCACTTCCATACTCATTATCAACATCGAGGTTGTCTTTTCAACCTCATCACTTTGAACTCCCCTAAGGAACATTGCACTCTTAACAACCACGATCGATTCCTGCAGATTTTTAAGTTCAAGAATCAGTTCCTCCCTCTCCTTAACCCTCTTAGTATACACTTGACAAAGGAGGTTCAGATTCGTTGCAAACTCAATCTCTAGCAATCTCTCTTTCAAACTATACCAAAGATTTAATCTCTCATCATGGTGGACTTAGCAGCAACAACAATTTCATTGAGACGTTCAATTCCTATAACTTTTCCTAAAACTATTTTTTTCTTTTGTATTTTTTGGCCTTTGGTTAAGAACTTGGGAAGATTTAGAAAATTATGAGGCAGTTAAATAGAAAACACCCACACATTTGAGCGGCCAAGAACTAAATGAAAAGTCAGGCAGTTCATGATTGTGCATAGGTACGTTAAAAGATGGTCGATAGACTTCCTAAGATTCCAAGAACCAGAAACCTCATAATTACCATGAAATCAAGTATAAAACAATAAATGACTAGGTTATCTATACTATATTATAATGCATTGATAAACAACTCTAACTAAAAGCCTAACTCCTAATCACCAAAAATTAAGATAAGTAGCTCCAATCATGAAGTGACATGTGTTACTACTCAACTAAAAACTCACATTTATTTTCAAATTGAAATAACTTTTTATCTATTTAATTTTTTTTATGATCTAATTTCACCATATTTTCTAAAGTTTTATACTCTTAATTCAACATCCATTTTAATATATTTATGTGAGTTTTTAGTTTTTAGATTTTAATGGGTTTATTTTATTTTGATTCAAATTTGTATAACCTTAACCTTTATTTCAATCAATATGTTTTTGGGAGGATTGTTTGACGGGTAACAAATTGAGACGGTCTTTCTATATGCGAGAATAATGATGTCACGGGAAAAGCTAAACCCAAGCAAACACACTAACACATATATATTCGGAGTGTTGTGAAACGAATTCACTAAGCGGGTTGGGAATTTCCAGAAGAGTTGGGCTAGCAATTCATTTACTACTTTTATAATATAACTATATTTATCGTCCCCGTTGTGCGCTAATATCTAACTAGTATGTTTAATATAGTAATGCATAAAACAAGTGTTATTATTACGATATATCTTTAAAGTATATTTATAGACAAGTGCTATTATTACGATATATCTTTAAAGTATATTTATAGAACCAAATAATTTAACACGAAAAAAAATTACAAACATTAATATCCACATCATAACACTTTTTTACACAACATTGAAGTAACAACTCTTGAAAAAAAAATTCAGTCAGATATCACACGGATAATATCTACCTATTAGACTGGTCGCAATCGAGGATATGAAATCGGTTGGGCATGCGAGTTTCGACCCACGACCGATTTGAGATCGGTTGGCATGGATGTGGTGGCGGTTGCCACATCGGTCGGCGAACCAATTTATGCAACACCGGTTGCATTTACGCCCGATATTGAAGCTATGTTTTGTCCCATTTTCCCAACGTATAAATGCACATTTAATACAAATTTAAAAAAACGACCATTTGGTCATCCAACTAATTTTTTTTTTCAAACCCATTTTACCACTCTATAAATACCAACTTCACCTCAAACACAATTCACCACTCATCATTTTCATCTATATTCAATCAACCATTCTAACAAAATACCCACGAAACACAATTTTTAATATGTCGTCATTCGAGCATTTATTCGGTTCTTCTTCGTCTTCCGACGAGGAAGAAGTTTTTAGTGAGTTTGCGGATTTTGCTTGGAAGGCTTACAAAGCATCACAGCCAAAAACCCGACGAAGGTACATACGGAGGGATCATGAGGGTGCTCATAATCGTTTAGTGGCGGCATACTTCTTCGAAAACCCGTAGTTTGACGAAAGAACATTCTCTCGGCGGTTCCGTATGATCCGAGAGCTATTCACAGAAATTGTTCGAGAGATAACCGATCACTCTACTTATTTTCGACAAACTCTTGATGTTAGGGCGCACTAGTGTTAGCCCATTGGTCAAGTGTCTTGCGCCATTCGTCAATTGGGATACGCGTCGTTCTCGATTCTCTTGACGAGAGTCTCGCACTTGGTGCATCCACAACCCGTGAATGTCTTCGTAATTTTGCGAGATTATCATGGAGTTATGTCACACCCCAATTTACTTGCTTTGCAATGAATGGAATTCTCGGGATTGATCGTCATAGCACCACATCACGATTATATTGAACGACCTAAAGTGTCGCTTTAAAAACACATCGTTGGATATTTCATAAAAACATAATCGAGTACAACATCGGTCCCAAAAGGTTTACAAAGTTTGCCAAAATACAAATATGTTACAAATCCAAACGATGTTTTGAAATAAAGAGCCATAATGTACATAATGTAAGTCGACGCCTTGACTCAAAATATAGGTCCCTAAACCATGTCATGATGCGAATGCCTCGCCACTGAAAATACATTGCTAAAACGCCAACAATAATGTTGGTGAGAAATCATAGGTTTATGTAAATGTTTTATACGACTACACAAGTATAGACCATGCATGACAATCAAGTCACGTAAAATAATGTTACAATTGCTCTAAGCCCATGACCCCGAAACTAGACTGCTCAATAATGTATGCCCTCGCAGTGTTTGCCGACAACTCCGTAATACCATCAAATGAAATGCATCCGCTCACTTGGTTGGGATTCACCAACCCGGATGGAGGCGCCACCCCGATAGATCTATCCACTCATCCTCGCTTCAAAGATTAACGGTTCATGTTCATGTACCGGGACTTTCAAATTGGCATATGTGGTAACTTAAGCAATGTAATGAATTTAACATACTTGGTATCGTACAAAAAATGTAGTGCAATGTATTCTCCCCGGTTTGAAAATAATCGAAAGCATGTAAAAACGGGCTATGAAAACTCACTTGTATAAACCGAATAACGGCAAATGTGAGTACACCGAGGTTTATAATGATGCGCCAACCGGACCTATTACGAATGATATGATATGTCATGAGTTGCAATGTAATGTTATGCATGCACTACGATGTTATTTATACCATTTACGGGTTTTTGAAAATATTACTCGTCGATTTAAAAATACTCTTTGACGCCTTGACCCTTCAAAATGACTTTACATGTTTTACGCCAAAATGTCATCCTACAATGGTTTTATAATGATTTTGGTGAAATTACCATTTTCGTCGCAAAACAATGTCGACGGAATTTTCATGAAATTAACAAAATGACTCGAAAAGTGGTCGTAATGGTGTACGCCGATCGTTAGAGAACGAACTCGACAGCTTTTGGAAAGTTTGTATCGATATCTAAAAGTTTCAGTTCAGAGTTTTCATTCAAAAGGTCTCGATCATAGAGATATCAAAGGCTAAAGATGGTGGTTTTGCTAATGGTGTGCGAAAATGAGTTTCGCCAATGTTTGAACATCCGTAATTAAATCACTATAACTCCGCTTGACAAACGGCTTTTGTTTTGGAAAATATGGCCGATGAACTTGATTTTACTAGAAGACATTTCGTTATAAAAAGTTTTGCATCATAGTTAAAACCACGCAAACATGGACGATATAGCTAATGAAATACTTGTAACGTAGAAATTAATATAGTTTTTCGAAAATAATATTTACGGCAACTTTATGAAAACGCCATATATTTGTCGCTTTAAACCGCTTTCACGTAAAATATGTCCTTAGCTTCGTATCGAAGTAAACTAATATATTTTTAAGAAGTCGAAATAATTTGTGAAGCTTAAGGCTCGTTTTTGACCCGAAATTTGTAAAAACTGCTTGCTGAATTTTTCAGAAAATTAACATTTCGTCGTCAAACTTTAAAAATTCACCACGGCTTCGTTATAACTCCGTTTTTATCCGTTCAAAAGGCCACGGATTCGTTTTAAAGTATATTTTCTAAATATGAAGGCCAAAATGTCGTACCATCAGTGGGTTTTTCCAGAAATTCGTTTTAAGGACAGACTCTAAAATATAGTTTACGAAAATAGTTTTTCTCGGACAAAACCTATTCTAATCCCTTCAAATCAACTCCAAAGCTAATCTAATCCTACCATACACCTTCTTAGGGTGTCATGGGTTCCTAATCACCATCAAGACCAAAGAAATACTTGGGAATAATTATAGGATGACTAATAAGTATATAAAACTTAGAAATCAAGAAATAAATGGTATAAACTACATAACATGCATATAAGTTTCAAAAATGAAAAGGAACATATGAAAATGATAAGGAAACATAAAAATGACAAGAACATGCTTACTAGTGCAAATGAAGAGGTGTAGGTAACAAAGGATTAACTTAAATATCCTTGGTTTTTATTTCAAAACCATGAAAAGGATATGTTCTAGGTTGTAATAACACACTTGAAGTTGCAAAATCTTGATCCCTTTGGTGTCTTTGAAGTGGCCGGTTTTTGGACTCAAGAAGGAAGGAGAGAAAAATTTTATTTCACACTTTGATAATATGTAAATGTGTGTGAAATATCTTGAGGTAGAAGACTTTAGTAGATGAAGTGCATTATTAACAAAACATGAACCATACATCATTTAAGACACTCCCTCCCCCTTGGCCGGTTTTTGGGGGAGGGTTGTCTCCCCAATTATTTTTTTTTTTCTTTTAAATGTTGTTACTTGTATATTTTGTGTAAATAAATTGTAAGTCTTGTAAAGGAAAATGTATGTAAAGTAAAGTAGAATGTAGAAAATGTACAAGTAAGTTTTTATTAGATCAAAATACAATGTAATGAGTTGATAAAAATTGTAAAAATACTTTCCTTGTGAAAATCGGGTGATAAAATAATTATCGTAAGATTTTAAGAAAACGACGTAATAATTAAACGTTAACGATTAAAATACCAATTAAATGTGAAACACTAGGAAAACTAAAAATATAGTTTTTATAAACTAAATGTGAGTTTAAAAATACCGGATCATTTTTGAATGTAACGGATTAAATAATCAAAATAAAACTCACGCGATAAAAATTATTAAATAAAATTACGCTGCAAGTGAAAATGGAATGTCGTGAATGTACTAATGAAATGCACATGATGTCAATGAAATGTAGACTAATCATAGTCCATATGAAATGTACGTGAATGTCATGATCATGAATTCGCCGCTAAACCTCCAAGGTTACGCGATTTGAAACAAGTAAACCAAGTTTACTAAAATGTTGAAATAATGAGACATGAACGGTGTCGAGAAATGACCGAAAGTACGGATTGTCACATTCGCCCATCCAAAAAGGAATTCATCCTCGAATTCAAACGTTGTTAGGTCTAACGGTGTCGGCGAAAAGATGTGGATACTTGCGTCGATCCGTCTTCCTGCTCCTAAGTAAACTCGGGACCTCGCCGAGAATTCCAACGAACTTTCACAATAGGAATACGACTGCTTTCAACCGCTTGACCTCGCGGTCCATGATTTCTATAGGTTCTTCCACAAAGTTGAGTTTGTCGTCAATATGAACTTCGTCCAATGGAATAACGAGCGATTCGTCTCAAAGACACTCTTCAAGTTTGAAACATGAAACGTGTTGTGCACATGACCGAGTTCGACGGAAGATCAAGTCGATAAGCTACCTGACCAACTCGGCTCAAAATCTTGAATGGTCCAATGTATCTCGGGTTCAATTTTCCACGCTTTCCAAACGCACTCGCCCCTTCCAAGGCGATACTTTCAACATAACTTTGTCACCCACTTGAAATTCCAAATCCTTGCGTCTAACATCCGTGATAACTTTTCTCGTCGACCCTTGCGCTTCTAAGTCGATCACGAATTTGAACAATCTTCTCGGTGGTTTCCGCACCATTTCGGGCCAAGAAGTTGCTGCGTCTCGACTTCGCCCAACAAACAAAGTGAACGGCACTTACGACCATAGAGTGCCTCAAATGGTGCCATCTTGATCTTGGTGTGATAACTATTGTTGTACGAGAATTCAATCAATGGCAAATGGTTAGCCCAACCATTTCAAAATCAATTACACATGCCCTCAAAGATGTCTTCTAATGTTTGAATGGTCCTTTCACTTTGACCGTCGGTTTGTGGGTGATATGCGGTGCTCATCTCTAACTGGTTCGAATGAATCTTGCAATGAATTCCAAAAGTTTGAAGTGAATCGACTATCCTCGTTTAAATGATAGAAATCGGTGCTCGTGCCTCGAGACTATTTCCTTGACATAAAGTCTAGTGAGTTGTTCCATGGAATAAGTCTCTAATCGGTATGAAATGAGCCGACTTGGTAGGCGATCAACAATTACCCAAATAGCGTCGTAACCTCCGATGTCTTAGGAAGTTTCGTAACAAAGTCCATTGTAATACGCCCCATTTCCATTGAGGAATTTCCGGTTGTTGGAGCAATCCCGACGGCTTCGGTACTCGACTTTTACCTTAGCATGTAAGACATTTGCTAACGTGCGCGGCAATCTCCGCTTTCATGTTCGCCACCAATAAAGCTTCTTAAGATCTTGATACATCTTATCCGATCCTGGATGAATAGAATACTTTGACTTATGCGACTCATGCATAATCAATTCTCGTATTCCGCCATACAATGGAACCCACATTCTATCTTTGAAACATAGTACTCCATCTGCTCTTTTCACAAAACCATTTGCGCTTTCGGGCATGCCATAAAGCTTTTCACTTGGTCGGTTCTCCTCCTTAAGTGCTTCGACTTGTGCTTCTTGGATTTTCGATGGTAGAGGAGAAATAATTGTCATTCCCAATGAACGAACTCTTAAAGGTTTAGGCCTCTTTCCGACTAAGAGCATCACCACAACATTGGCTTTTCCTGGTGGTACTTGATTTCACAATCATAGTCGCCGAGTAACTCCAACCAACGACGTTGTCTCATATTAAGCTCCTTCGATCAAGAATGTATTGCAAACTCTTGTGGTCAAGAACACGTGCACTTTGTACCGTAAAGGTAGTGTTCCAAATCTTGAGCGAAACCACGGCTCCTAACTCGAGATCATGTGTTGTGTAGTTCTTCTCATGAGTCTTAAGTTGTCGAGAAGCATACGCTATCACCTTCTCATTTTGCATTAAAACAGCCCTTCAAGTCCTTTATGCGAAGCGTCGCAATATACAACAAAGTTCTCAATACCTTCGGTAGTGCCAAAATCCACAGACCGCAAAGCTTTAGCTTCAACAACCGAAAAGCGCTTGTTTCTTTCCCCACTGCATTTTGTTTTTCTCACACAACTTGGTCAAAGGTCTCGCTATCTTCGAAAAACCTTCGATGAACCTTCGGTAATACTCCGGCTAGTCCTAGAAATTGTCGAATTTCCGTAGGATTTGTTGGAGTAGCCCAATCTTTCACGGCTTCAATCTTTGCGGGATCAACTTGTAGTCCTTGACTATCAATGATGTGACCAAGAAATTGCACTTTGTGGTTCCAAAATCACACTTCAAAACTTAGCATACAACTTCTCATTCTTGAGTAGCCTTAAAATCGTCCTTAAATGCTCTTCGTGTTTCTTTGCTCTTCGAATAAATCAAGATGTCGTCGATGAACACAATAACAAACTTGTCCAAATACGGCACAAACTCTATTCATGAGATCCATGAATACCGCGGTGCATTAGTCAATCCAAACGGCATCACTTGAAACTCGTAATGACCGTAACGTGTTCTAAAAGTCGTCTTCGAATATCCTCTTCCGAACTCGTCGATGATAACCCGAACGAAGATCAATCTTGAATAAATACTTGAACCTTGCAACCGATCGAACAAGTCATCAATTTGGGAGTGGATAACGATTCTTCACCGTTAACTTGTTCAATTCTCGATAATCTATGCACATTCGGAAGGATCCATCCTTCTTCTTCACAAACAAAACCGGTGCTCCCAGGCGATGAACTCGCCTAATGAATCCTTTGTCTAGAAGCTCTTGCAATTGATTAGACAACTCTTGCATTTCGGATGGCGCTAAACGGCACGTGCTCGTGCAATCGGTGCGGCTCCGCACTAAGTCAATTTGAAACTCTACTTGACGTGCGGTGGAAGTCCCAGAAATCCTGAAATACCTCGGAAAATTCACGGACAATAGGAACATCTTCAAGTCGCTTCTCCTCCGACTTTTCTCGGTTACATGAGCTAAGAAAGCAAGACAACCTTTCTTAATGTACTTCTCGCTTTGATACTCGATATGATACTAATTCGAGTTCCACTGCTCCCACCGAATAATCAAAGTTTCGCCATTGTAGGAAGATGTACAACTTTCTCATCACAAATGATCTTCGCGATGCTTAGATAACCAATCCATGCCTATGACGACGCCAAAACTACCAAGCTCTACGGGCATGAGGTCTATGTTGAAAGGATGATTAAGAAAATTGAATGTGCAACCGCGAACAATGGTGTTGGTGCAAACTACGCTACCATTAGCTAATTCGACGTTGTATGATATATCTAGTGTAGTTGGTTTAATGTTGAGCAAAGGTGCAAATGCATTGGACACAAAACTTTTATCGGCACCAATCAAATAAAACCGAAGCGTAACGATTATTGAGAAGGAACGCACGTGATGACATTCGGGTCTTCCCATCTTCTCCGCCTCCAATAACATAAACCCTTCCTTGAGCCATACCTCCTTGATTCGGATTTGCTTGATTCTTTCCTTCTTGCAATCCTCTTGTAGTGTCCAATTTCCCGCAACCAAAACATGTAACTTGTGGTGCATTGCAATCCCTAGTACGGTGACCAACTTTCTTGCACTTCTCACATGGATCGTGACATCGACCCGGATTGTGGTGACTCAAACACTTGTTACACTTCAAAAACCCCGAATATCCTTTTCCTTCTTTTGACCCGCATAAACCTTAGCAACCTCTTGCCTTTTGGGCGGTTGTTGAGTAGCATTCCCGCCTCAGTGTTATCCCACTGCGCTTGTTATTGTTGCTATTATTGTTGTTGTTGTAGTTGCCTCGATTATTGTTGTTGAAACGGTTGTTGGGGTTGTTGTTGTTGTTTCGGTTAGTGGTGGTGTACTTGCCTCGCTCACCACTTGTGCCATCAACTTCGAGTAACTCGAATAGCTTCCTCGATGGTTCAGGATCAAAAGATGTCACATCTCCTTGAATCACTTCGAAGTCCTCCAATAAAAGCCTCTAGCAACTTTTCATTATCCGATACCATCGACGGCATAATGCGCCTAATTCCTGGAATCTCCGAATGTATGTGTCAATGTCATAACCAATCGTGACCAATTCATAGAACTCCGTCTCTAACTTTTTGATTTCCGTTCGAGGACAAAACTTCTTAGTCACCAAACCTTTAAATTCCTCCCACGTAAGCTTAAAAGCATTTTCCATACCAATCGGTTGCGCGTATGAATTCCACCATGACAACGCTCCATCGAGCAAAGTGCTCGTAGCATACTTAACCTTACTGTCATCCGGACAGTTACAAAGCAAAATACCGACCCAACTTTTCAAACCATCTAACCATTGTCGTAGCTCCTGGTACTCGAACTTAGTGGGTTCAAGACTTTTGAAATCTTTGTACGAGCATTTCTTAACCCCGATCCTCCGGCATTACCGGTTGCGATAGTGAGCCTCGCGGCCAAAGAAATACCCGGCTTCAAAGAAGCAACAGCAGCGTTCGCTTCTTTCGACTTTTAGCATTAGCAATGCTATCGCTACCAACTTCTCGAATCTTCGCTGAGTCATCTCAACTGTAGCTTTCTTGATTGCCATAACTCTTCAAAATCACAAGATGAAACAATCATGAGAACTCGTAAGTAGGAACAACCATCATACAAATATATCCACAACCACAACATGCATAAAGATAAATGGAATCACAACGGAACAATAATGAAATATCACAATATAATCACAACACACGTGGATAATATACATGAAAATTTCGCCCACATGGACCGATATCATACATAATAATAACCATTCCTACATAGTAGAGTCAATACTTGATAATTTGTTTGTACAACAACCAAAATACAACAAGTTCTTTAAACCACGCCACACACCTTGTGACTAGGATAATAATGGTCAAAACTATACATGACAAAGTCTACATAAGGCACCCTCATGGTGCTCACGGCCTATCCCGGAGATCACGAACTCGAATAACCAAACTATCAATCAAACTCCTCATCTCATCCATCCGACCGCAATGTAACAATACGCTCACGGGCTAAAGACAACTCGAGATCGACTCAAGAACTCATCACGTGCCATATCAGTCCTGTCAAACAACTCAGGCATCTCCTGCCTCAACTCCGTAATGTGCTCTCTATCCTCAATCTGTCGGTGCTGAAGACCCTGAAACTCTAAGTCAATACTAACCCTGCCTAATATCAAACCCTCGACCTCCTCGGCGATGGGCTCAATCCTGTCAACCGATAGCTCCCCTAACTGTCGCGTCAAACTATCAATCAGAATCGCTGCGGCATCGATCACGGCACCTAATGCCTCTGTGGAAGGTCGTCAGCGAATGCCCTAGAACTCTCGCCTATCTCAAATCTAGCAGGCGGCTCGGGCTCGGACGGCGGTGGTGTAGGATATCAAACGCACGCGCTTTTGGGCGGCAAGTCCGATGCGGTACAGGATCTCTAAGAAAGTATGATGATGATGGTGATGATGGTGGTAGTGATGGTGCTGGTAATGGTGCCGGTGGTGGTGATGGTGCGAGCAATGGGTTAAGAGTCGGGCTAACGTGAGGTGTAGGTGCGACTTCACCCTCCTCGGAAGGTTCGGTCTCGGTGTCGGTCATGATCGGTGGGAAGGCTGCAGTGGATCCGATAGAAGATACAATCTCGGAATGTGATGGATCATCATCCGATGATATGGTAATAGGTGAGAATCAAGACATGTCTGTGACAACCGATATGCAATAAATGTAAATAATCTCGAACAAAGTGTAAGTGAATCCGCATGAAAACAATGAACATGTACTATGATGAAATGATGAGATGCTATGATAATGTAGCTATAGTCTAGGGTCAATGATGCAACCTAGTTCTCTATAATCGTAGCTCGGTACCAATCATCACACCCCAATTTACATTTTGCGCCGAATGGAATTCTCGGGATCGATCGTCATAGCACCACATCACAAGTTATATTGAACGACCTAAAGTGTCGCTTTAAAAACACATCGTTGGATATTTCATAAAAACATAATCGAGTACAACATCGGTCCCAAAAGGTTTACAAAGTTTGCCAAAATACAAATATGTTACAAACCAAACGATGTTTTGAAATAAAGAGCCATAATGTACATAATGTAAGTCGACGCCATGACTCAAAATATAGGTCCCTAAACCATGTCATGATGCGAATGCCTCGCCACCGAAAATACATTGCTAAAAACGTCAACAATAATGTTGGTGAGAAATCATAGGTTTATGTAAATGTTTTATACGACTACACAAGTATAGACCATGCATGACAATCAAGTCACGTAAAAATAATGTTACAATTGCTCTAAGCCCATGACCCCGAAACTAGACTGCTCAATAATGTATGCCCCGCAGTGTTTGCCGACAACTCCGTAATACCATCAAATGAAATGCATCCGCTCACTTGGTTGATTCACCAACCCGATGGAGGCGCCACCTCGATAGATCTATCCACTCATCCTCGCTCAAAGATTAACGGTTCATGTTCATGTACTGGGACTTTCAAATTGGCATATGTGGTAACTTAAGCAATGTAATGAATTTAACATACTTGGTATCGTATAAAAAATGTAGTGCAATGTATTCTCCCGTGGGTTTGAAAATAATCGAAAGCATGTAAAACGGGCTATGAAAACTCACTTGTATAAACCGGAATAACGGCAAATGCGAGTACATCGAGGTTTATAATGATGCGTCAACCGGGACCTATTACGAATGATATGATATGTCATGAGTTGCAATGTAATGTTATGCATGCACTACGTATGTTATTTATACCATTTACGGGTTTTTGAAAAATATTACTCGTCGACGAAAAATACTCTTTTGACGTCTTGACCCTTCAAAATGACTTTACATGTTTTACGTCAAAATGTCATCCTACAATGGTTTTATAATGATTTTGGTGAAATTACCATTTTCGTCGCAAAACAATGTCGACGAATTTTCATGAAATTAACAAAATGACTCGGAAAAGTGGTCGAATGGTGTACGTCGATCGTTAGAGAACGAACTCGACAGCTTTGGAAAGTTTGTATCGATATCTAAAAGTTTCAGTTCAGAGTTTTCGTTCCAAAAGGTCTCGATCATAGAGATATCAAAGGCTAAAGATGGTGGTTTTTGCTAATGGTGTGCGTAAAATGAGTTTCGCCAATGTTTGAACATCCGTAATTAAATCACTATAACTCCGCTTGACAAACGGCTTTTTGTTTTGGAAAATATGGCCGATGAACTTGATTTTACTAGAAGACATTTCGTTATAAAAAGTTTTGCATCATAGTTAAAAGCACAAACATGGACGATATAGCTAATGAAATACTTGTAACGTAGAAATTAATATAGTTTTTCGAAAATAATATTTACGGCAACTTTATGAAAACGGCCATATATTTGTCGTTTTAAACCGCTTTCTCGTAAAATATGTCCTTAGCTTCGTGTCAAGTAAACTAATATATTTTTAGAAGTCGAAATAATTTGTGAAGCTTAAGGCTCGTTTTGACCGAAATTTGTAAAACTGCTGCTGAATTTTTCGTAAAATTAACATTTCGTCGTCAAACTTTAAAAATTCACCACGGCTTCGTTATAACTCCGCTTTTATCCGCTCAAAAGGCCACGGATTCGTTTTAAAGTATATTTTCTAAATATGAAGGCCAAAATGTCGTACCATCAGTGGGTTTTTCCAGAAATTTGTTTTAAGGACAGACTCTAAAATATAGTTTACTTAAAATAGTTTTTCTCGGACAAAACCTATTCTAATCCCTTCAAATCAACTCCAAAGCTAATCTAATCCTACCATACACCTTCTTAGGGTGTCATGGGTTCCTAATCACCATCAAGACCAAAGAAATACTTGGGAATAATTATAGGATGACTAATAAGTATATAAAACTTAGAAATCAAGAAATAAATGGTATAAACTACATAACATGCATATAAGTTTCAAAAATGAAAAGGAACATATGAAAATGATAAGGAAACATAAAAATGACAAGAACATGCTTACTAGTGCAAATGAAGAGGTGTAGGTAACAAAGGATTAACTTAAATATCCTTGGTTTTTATTTCAAAACCATGAAAAGGATATGTTCTAGGTTGTAATAACACACTTGAAGTTGCAAAATCTTGATCCCTTTGGTGTCTTTGAAGTGGCGGTTTTGGACTCAAGAAGGAAGGAGAGAAAATTTTATTTCACACTTTGATAATATGTAAATGTGTGAAATATCTTGAGGTAGAAGACTTTAGTAGATGAAGTGCATTATTAACAAAACATGAACCATACATCATTTAAGACACTCCTCCCCTTCGGGTTTTGGGGAGGTTGTCTCCCAATTATTTTTTTTTCTTTTTAAATGTTGTTACTTGTATATTTTGTGTAAATAAATTGTAAGTCTTGTAAAGGAAAATGTATGTAAAGTAAAGTAGAATGTAGAAAATGTACAAGTAAGTTTTTATTAGATCAAAATACAATGTAATGAGTTGATAAAAATTGTAAAAATACTTTCCTTGTGAAAATCGGGTGATAAAATAATTATCGGAAGATTTTAAGAAAACGACGTAATAATTAAACGTTAACGATTAAAATACCAATTAAATGTGAAACACTAGGAAAACTAAAAATATAGTTTTTATAAACTAAATGTGAGTTTAAAAATACCTCGGGATCATTTTTGAATGTAACGGATTAAATAATCAAAATAAAACTCACGCGATAAAAATTATTAAATAAAATTACGCGTTGCAAGTGAAAATGGAATGTCGTGAATGTACTAATGAAATGCATATGATGTCAATGAAATGTAGACTAATCATAGTCCATATGAAATGTACGTGAATGTCATGATCATGAATTCGCCGCTAAACCTCCAAGGTTACGCGAATTTGAAACAAGTAAACCAAGTTTACTAAAATGTTGAAATAATGAGACATGAACGGTGTCGAGAAATGACCTGAAAGTACGGATTGTCACAAGTTATATGGTCGTGAGTATTTGCGAAGGCCCACGTATTCTGACCTTGAAAGAATATATGCTCATCACGAGCATAAGCATGGCTTTCCTAGGATGATGGGAAACATTGATTGTACAAGTTGGGAGTGGGAGAATTGCCGAATAGTGAGAGAGCTCAACATTGTGGGGTGATCACGCCACATCCATTCATTTTGTTGGGCGGTCGCTTCCGTGATTTATGATTTGGCATGCGTTCTTTGGTGTCTCCGGAATGAATAACGACGTAAACGCTTTACGCCGCTCAATTGCTTTCAATGATATCAACCGGGAGAGCACCGGACCTTGAGTTTGAGGCTAACGATGCGGCTTATAAAAGGGATATTATCTCACCGATGGGATATATCCACAATGGTCCGTTCTATGAAGTCTATTTCAAATCCTCCCACGGATCGTAAAAGATGTTTGTACAAGAGGAGGCACGGCGGCAAGGAAAGATGTGGAACAGGCTTTCGGTGTGTTGAAGAAAAAGTGGAAAATGCTTAAAGTTCCCGCCGAGGGTTTTTAGAAATGATATCCAAGATATTATGTATACATGTATCATATTACATAATATGATCATCCGACAAAGCAATGGCGATGATATGTCTCTACATGGTTTGAAGATGAGGACACCAAGATCATGATCCTTAAGAACGCATGCGAAATCAATGGTGGTTACTCAGAGCTAATGGACTCAACAACTCATCAAAACTTAAAATCGATTTGGTCGAACACATTTGGAGAAATCGTCGACATCATGTCGAATCAATGAATCAAGTCGATAGTGACGATGACGAAGACGATGAAGAGTTTTGTAATGTTTAACATTATTTGAATTTCGTATTGTAATGTTGTTTTTTTTTTTTTTTTTTTTTTTTTTTTTTAATTGTAGTGTAATGTTTTTTTTTTTTTTTAATTTCGTAATGTAATGTTTTTTTTTTTTTTTTTTTTTAAATTTGAATGAAATTTAAATTTAATGTTAAAATGTTTGAATTAAAAAAAAATTCATTGGGTCGTCGACCGGGCATCCGGGTTGTCCTGTGTCACGGAGAGAAAAAGACGACGCACAAGCAGGTTGTCAGCGTCGTCCAGGATCATGACCCACTAGCCTTATATAAGGAGGAGCCTTTTTCCCTGTAGTTGCCTAAAAATAAAACACGCCACTCTTATCTATCTTGTAAAAAGCCGTGTCACATAACATTTCATTCTGAGTTGAGATCCACGTAGAACTCAAAATTGTTATAGAAACCAATTAACCAATCACATTCATCCATTTTTTATTTTCACCTTTTTTAAAACAACATATCTTGCAAACCAGAATCTTCGCTACAAAAATACATTATCATGACGAAATTAAATTATCTTTCATAGATATGCGTTGTTATATCTTTCGTGAACTTTTTTTAAAAAAGTCATCGCAAAATCACACGTGATTTGTAAAATCACACGTGATTTTAAAAATCACACGCGATTCGTAAAAATAAAATCACATATGATTTTAAGAATCACACGTGATTTTTCTGATCTAAATTTTTAAGAAAAGTTCGAAAGTATATAACAACGCATATCTATGAAAGATAATTTAATTCGTCGAGACAGATAATTTTTTCGACGTAACGATTAACGGTTTGTGAGATATTTAATTTTCAAAAAGGGTGAATATATTTTAATAAAAGAAATGAGTATTATAATTGGTTGATTGGTTATATGAAATTTATATAATGACAGTACCTCTTCACACCTCACTTCACCCACTTTTCTCAAAACTCACAATTCTCTCTCTTACTAACAAAGTTTTCTTTCATTTTGTAGATCTTTGCTCCAATCAATTACTTGTGGCTTTAAATCTGTAAGTACAAATTCTTTTCATTAACATTGGTGTGTGTTTCAACCATGTTTTGTACATCTATGTGTCCGTTGACCTTTTGTAGGCGTTTTGACGCTTGGATGGAGGCAGCCGTAGGTCAACCCGAGAAGATGACCGGAGAGACCTTCTCGACTTCAGCCACCGTAGCACGGGCAATGACTGTACGACGGTGGCAAGTCACTAGATTAGTGTGGAAATTGTTGTGGTTCTCATTTGTGAGTATTGAAGTGTTGTATGTATGACCAGTGTCAGCTTTTCTTTTTTGATTATTTCTTAGTTTGATGTGTTTTTTTTTTAATTATTGTTATGTAGGTGGAAGTTTGTTAATTTTAAGGCCTTTATTGACAACTCATCATGAGAACTAAAAGGCCACATTCGCTCGTCGCCAAAAAAATTGTAGACCAAGAGCTTGATGGAGCAAAGTGGTGATGGTGGAACCCATGATATGATATACATTAACTTGTAAGATGTTCTTTTGCTGAATATTAGTAATTTGTATCTGAGCCTCTTAGTGATAATTATAATAGATGATTTGATATTTGCAGTTAGCTATATAAATGAATTTACATCATATCTTTAATTCTTTGTATATTATGCTTTTGGAGTTGGTACTTTAAGGTATATCAATAAGATGCATTGTAATTTGATGGTTCAGTTTGGTAAAACAGGTACACATGTTTTTTCTTTTAGGCAAGAGATTATGTTACTAGCTTAAAAGACATTCATATTTGACAATTAAACTAAGATTATGTATGGTAGTTGTATCAAGTGAGATATTAAGAATTTATGACTCGTCAATGTGTTTCGTTTGATTGGTAAATTCTTGCAAACCATTTTTCACATGCTGGTATTGTGCATATTTTATATTTTGGTAAAATGTGTTTTGGTGCTAATCATTACCTTATGTAACTAACATTTAACTATGAACATTTTTTAAGCTTATTAAATGATTAAATAAATAAAACTTTAAGAGTTATGAAGCAAAGAAGCAAACGTTTTAAACTCTTGAAGAAAAATGACTACAAAGAAGTAAATAGGTTTTAAACTCTTGAAGAAAATGACTACAAAGAAGTAAATAGAAATATGATAATAAAACATAGACTTTGTACCCTTTTTGTAGAACATGGTCACATGGTTTTGCTTACCTGCTTGTCATTGTCATGAGACATGAATTACTATTAAAGCACAAGAGTGGTTAAGATGGAGTACAAAAGTGATGGGTCAAGACTCAAGAGTGGTTAAGATGGAGTATAAAAGTGATGGATCAAGGAATGGTATGATTATGTTAAAAAAATAAGTAATAATGTTGGTTGATTGTTGTACGAAAGTGATGGGTTAAGGAATAGGATGTGAATTGTAATTGAAAATGTAAACCATGTTGAGCACAATGTGCTATGTATATAATCTTTTATATAATAAAACAAAACCCCTAGTGGGAATTTTTCATTTTAAAAAAATCAAACCATACCTTATTTGGTAATAATTTTTTAAATTTGATTTTTTTTCTTAAATATGTTTAATTAAAAAAACCTAAATACTTCTTTATTTGGCAAAACAAATAATAAATTCGTTTGTGCATATTACATGTATCGAAAAACGGAAAATACACATGTACCTGATAGATATACTTTCATAGTTTTGGACTAAAATGTATATTTTAAAAAATAGGCACTTCGAAAGTTCTTCCTCATTGTCCCATAAGGTCTTCCCTTTTTTTCCCATAGCCAAATCCCTATGTGAAAACCTGAAGAGGATCCATTTATAAACATTCAAACCCCTAATATGAGCTTCAATACTTTAAGAATTAGGTATGTCTTATTGATTCAATTCACTAATTTAATTTGTTCATTGACCAATTTTGTGCATACAAAACAAGAATATCAAGGTCCCAAAATAACCATCTATATTCACACCCATCTCACAGTTATCACGCCCCAAATTCCTAACTGGGATTACAATTATATCAAAAGGATTGAACGTGATGTTGTTAGAGGCCTTAATTATTTTGTATTCTCACAAAGGGTATCGATTAGGCGTTAATTATTTTTGTTCGAATTGTTAATTACTGTCTCTATTATCTATTTGTGTTATTGATCGACCTATGATGTGATTTCTTTATTTGATTGTTGACTGATGACATTTAAATGTGAATTAGGATTTTTAGGTCAAATTAGATGTTGATTTAGGTCCAGATTAAAACGGTTGTTAATTTTAATGGGTGTTTGGTCTGCTTTACATTTGCAACAGGTATGGTGTTCATGTCATGATCCAAAAACAGGTATGTTGTTAAAAACAATTAGACAAAGGTTTAAAAGATAAATACTATGTTTTTAGAAATAAGTATGTTGTTATCTTTTAAAGATAAGTGTTAAAATATATAATCTATATCTTCTCTTAATAATCAACCAACTCTATGCTTATATATAGTTATGACAACCCACGATTTTGTCATACAATCTTCATCTAATACTTTTGTTACACTTCTTAACAGGTTATACAATGTCAATCACACCTCTTTTAGAGATCAGTGGTGAAAAGAATTGGTGAAATATTAAGGTGAAGATTACATCCATGTGGAACCAATACTTCACAAACAACAATCAATTCAGGCTATCTGGAATTGATTTGATCTTGATGGACGAACATGTATCATTAACTAAGTAATCTTCATGGTTGCTAATTTTTTAGATACGTCATTATAATGACATATTTTATGGTTTTGATAATACAGGAGATGGTAAAGAAGTGAGTATGGTTCAATAGTGTCGAAAAACAACCTTTAACAACCGGTTCATCAAATATCTTGGCCTGGTATAATCATTGCCTCTTTTTTTATATAAAAATTGGTTGATATTGTTACAATATGTAAAAATCTATTCCAATGAATCAGGATTTAAGCTCAAGGAAAACCGATGAATCTGAGGTATGATTTTTGTTTTTAAGTATTTTTTATTTGGTCAATCCCTGATTTGATCTTTTAATTCTCTTATTATGTCGCTGTGTCATTAGGGAATTGAGTTTTGGGAAATTTAAATTCACTAAATCATGATTGAAAGTGTCAAAGAAATTACCGATCTCCTATTTGATAAAAGAGGATATTTGGTTTTTAAGTGTTAGAGAAGTAATCTTTGTATTCTCATCCGCTTATCTATGGTCTGTTTTTGCTTATATTAAATAGCATAGCCATTTTTAACAAGTAATCCCGAGCACTTTGCTTATGGTGCAGAAGATCAGGCAGATTAAACGACTGCAACATGGCAGACTTCTTTAGAGGAGCAGTTTGAGTGATATAAGGTTCTATAGTGTTCAATATAACCAATGTAAGAAAAAAACTGCAAGTATTGCCTATTTGTCCATGAACAGGTAAACAATCTATTAATCTAGGATATCTATTACTATCATTATCTCTCAAGCTATGATAATAGTAAGCGAAAAATAGGGAACCATATGTTTTTTTATAGAGGATCCTTCTTTCCAAAAACAAGTGTTGTATTTTGCAGTAAGAAAATTACAGTGTGCAAACCTATATTTACATCATATTATGATGAAATATTATCTTTTATCGTATTATGTTGCAACTCGCGATGTTTATGGGTCAAAACTTTCACTTTTTGTACTTAACTGTTAAATTTGTTTGGTGAAACCTGTTGTTATGTGCTACTTTATCAGCTGAAATTTGTTGGACATTGTTTTAGTTTGCATTAGGTCACTAGGAATTTCGGATAGGCTAAACTGTGAATGATTGTAGGATTTTAACATAATGTAGGGTAGTGGATCCGCTACAACAACGGGCGATATGTAGTTCAAAAGTTGGCCGATGTGGTTCTTTGTGGACATTATAGATTATAGGGAGTAACAATTAAGTTAAGTAACATCACATATTAGCAAACTGTGATTGTTTTGTAAAATCTACATAGAGTGGTGTTACATGTGGAAATTGAACAATCATTATAAATTTTGAAGTTGTTGATTTACATATTTATATAGTTTTGACTTTTAACAGGTTATACTTCTTCAAACTGTTATGGATAATATATGTATTTTTAGCTTATGTCTCTCTAAACATGAATTTTCAAAACTAACTTTGGACGACATCATGATTGTAACTCTTTTTTTCACATGAAACAATGGAATCAAAAGAGTTCAAAGTTCTTAAAATTAAGAATTAAAACCCATCTGCTGATCTGCATAATATAATTGGTCATATACTCATACCAGTTAAGACAAGTAATTGCAAGCATTTTATACACTAAGGTTTGAGTTGTCATTTAGTCTTATTCTCTGTTTATATAGAAGTGTGCCTTTTTTATTTTTCTCTCCTAATTTCCGGAATGTGAAAAACATTGCTACTTATATATAATTTTATGCACATGTGTATATTATTCATTGATGATGCATGTTCAATGATTAGACCAAGTAGTGTATCAACAAATTAGAACTATTTTTAGGCATTTGTTACTAAATATTGGTTGAGTTCTTGAACATACTTAATGTTTATTAGAAATAGAGCTCAAATACTTGAGTAAATTAACCCGATAGATGCTCTACAAATTATTTTTAACATCCACTAATTGTGTTTAGCTATAAACTTTGACTTTGAAACTAACTTTTCTACCCATTTTCAACACTTCTATGATTTGTCATTGTTTCAACTAAGTTCAACTTTTTTGTATTTGAATTTTAGTTCCTCCAATCGTTGGATAGTTATTTTATGGAGTTGTCATCTGATGGGATTTTTTTTTTCAGACAAAGGAGAAAAAGATGCCAATCAAGGCTACTAATTCATTATATAAGGGGCAAATCGCATAAAAAAGTACTCATTTTATGTCCAATTTCAATTAAAGGTACTATTTTTTTTTTTTTCTCAATTTAAGGTACCCGACTTTTTTTGGGCCGATTTAGGTTTTTTTCTAACTTCCGTTAACTATTTCGTTAGTAAATTACATGTTTGGTCATTGAGTTTGTATAGGCATTTCATGTTTGGTCTATTTTCGTCCGTTTTCAATACGCTTTAAACCTTTTCGCTCGTTTTATACGTTTTCGTCCGCTTTTACGTTTTCGTCCGTTTTGTCTGTTTTGCACGTTTTTGTTCGTTCTTGCGTTTTAAATGCTGCTTTTGGCGTTTTCGTCCGGTTTTGCACATTTTCAAATAAAATATTTAAAAAATATTTTCGAATAATTTTTTTTGATTTTTTCAAAATTTTCAATATTTTCGAATAAAATATTTAAAAAATTTTGAAAATTTTTCGAAATAAAATTTTTTTCTAAACATTCTTTTCCAAATTTTTTCAAAAAATATTTCAAAAAGTTATTTTGAAAAAATTGGAAAAAAATATTTCGAAAAAGTTTTTGAAAAAATTTGGAAAAAATATTTCGAAAAGTTTTTTGAAAAAATATTCGAAAAATGGACCAAACGTGTAAAAAATGGACTAAACGTGTAAACGACTAAAATGCTAAAAAAATGACCGGATGAAACATGCAAAAAAGTTAACGGACCAAACATGAAATGCATATACAAACTCAAGGACCAAACATGTAATTTACTAACGAAATAGTTAACGGAAGTTAGAAAAAACCAACCGGCCCAAAAAAAAAAAGTCGCACCTTAAATTGAGAAAAAAAAGAATAAAGACCTTTAATCGAAATCGACATAAGATGAAAGACTTTTTACGCGATTTCTTTATATAAGGGTGCACATTTTCCGGTTTCCAAAATTGTGCTCACTTGCCTTCACGTACAGCTACCTATTCTTCGCCCAATTCCTATTTGCGGATACGCATGATGTGGTTGGACCATCTTCCTGTTCGAGACGACCTTGAGTCAAATGCTCCAATCCTAGAAAGAAGTCGGTCGCTCGTCATCTTCTCAAAGTATGTGTTGTGCATATATGCCATTATTCTATCCATAAAGTATCTAATTAGTTTTATTGAAAATATATTTTACTAATTTTTATTGATTTGAAATTTACATACTTAGGAGACTGCAATCGGGTATGTGAGTATTATGGTCAACGGTTCTAAATTTCAAGGTCGAAGGTCAGATTTCTTATTGGAAGAGGTCTTTATGTCCACCAACATATGAGAATCCATGATTTTTGCAAATGTATATTTACGACACTAACAACGAAATCTCATACAATACCTATTATTTAATTGTATCTTTATTGCACTTTATGCAGATGAGCAAGGTGGTGTTTGATAAAGACTTAAAGAGTCTTAATAGATAAATATGTAAATGTATTAAGTCATTAAATGGGTGTTTGTTTGGGGCTTAAAATAAAAATGACTTCATAGAAAAAGTCATGGGGTGGAGGTCTCCAAATTAAGTCATCCCTTAATTATCTTTTTTACATATTTACCTCCCATTCTTAACCTATCCCCACATATTTCATATAAAAGGTATCCAAGTAATTTTCTCCGATTAAGACACTTTATTCAAAGACACAAAACAAACAACCATTTAGTTATCTACAAACAGAATAACGTATAACAAGATGTACACTTTAATTTTACAGACTTAATAAAAAATTAAACAAACAGACCCTGGTGTTATTTTTATCTCTGTAGCATATGGGATTTGAAAGTCAATATGTGCAGTTTGTTACACAACAATCCAAAAGGCTTATAGTGTTATATGAGTTACTGTTTATTATTTTAGTGAATATTGAGGCATTTAAGTTATTTTATATGGTGATCTTAGACATGAATAAAATTTATTACATTACACAACCATTTTTAAAGGTTTCATAGACCACTGGACAATTTATAACAGGTATTCATATTGAAACATTCATATAAGATATTTAACGCATGACAATCACTAAACTAAATTTGCTTCATGTCTAAACCTCGTCTGATAGGTCCCTCTATCATTTCTCTATTTTAAAACAAGTAAAACCACTTATGACATGTTAATTTGTTTGTATTTTAATCAATAATAATACGTAACTAAAAAATTAAGAAAAAACCTCGTGCGTGCACGGGTATTATAACTAGTGTATTACTACATATATCTATAGGTTACAGTTTTATAGAGGCTTGATAGAATATTGCCTTGATAGAAATTTGTTGTTTCTTCAGAAAGGTTATCATATGCTATAAATCTAGAATTTTAATAAAAGGCCTTTAATGAATAAGTTATATAGTTGTAGCATAAAGATACGTCAAAGTAACAATCCGTACATATCAACTCCTTGTAATTAAGACTTGTTGTAATTTGATTTCGTTTATTAGAGTTATGCCTTCTATTTTACGTTTCATTATATTTTGTGGTCATAGTTTTCGTGCTATTTTTATATGATGCAAATACATACACTAATGAACTTTTTTATCTCTCCTTTAATTATATGTTTACGACATATAGCCCGCCCATACAAGTAAACAATGACTTCTCTGGGCCGTGCTTAGCACGGCCTAAGACATTACCTAGTATTAGAACAAATAGTTGATCAAACATAAAAAATTAAATCAATCTGCTACACCTCAATGCACCATATATCGAAAATAATTTAAAAGTTAAATTGTCTTTGCCGTGACGCGCGGCAGCCTAATTCCTCGTTTCACTACAATTTGGCCTGGTATGCGAATGGCAAGTTGAGTACATAGCAATAGAGTAATGGTGCCACCAAGATATTATATATGTTGGAAATTCAGTAGCTTGATGGCATACACGAAGGCAAAGAAAAATATTAAGATCCAACCAACATGTGCTATTGCCACCACCGGAAGGAAGTCATAATCATACCCAAAACTCTCTTTAATGAATCCTTTAACCGTCGTGTTACCAGCTCCAAGCATCTCGAATGTGTGGTTGTCCTGACCAATTTGGCTTGTTAAGAGACCATAAAGTGTCCAGCTGAGAGGGTTTGCCCAATAATACCACCTGCACCATATTGGTATTTGCTGCAATATCCACACTAGCTTTATGAATTTCAAGCGAGTTGTTATCATATATATATCATACATAATTGCATTACTGATCGAAGGAATGTATGTGCTAAGTGGATCGACAATAAGGGTCTTCCCTAAATTAAGATATGTAAAGAGTGTCTATATAAAAAAAAAAGTTAGGGGAGTGTACGGGAGTACATGCTTAGTTGAGACACTATATTTCCTTACGCTTAAAGGGTCTGAATTCGTACAACTGTATGTATGTATATGGTTATAGATGTTAACCTTTAACATGTTTATAAGTAGTAAGAACAGAGCTGACAACATATTCAAGTTTTTGAAAGCCGCAATACTAGCATGGTGTGGAGTTTTTAGGGCAGAACTAAAAGTCGCGACTATCATCAATAAGTTGTTAAAAGGATGCCTGAGATGGTATGGACATGTCAGGAAGAGACCAGCTAGTTAGGAGAGTGAAATCTCTCAGTAGGAGAAGGGGTAGACCAAGACTTAAGAGGATATACCAAACATGAAAGAGTTTCTCCGGTCTTAGGACATGACCTGTGATAGTAATACGTGGAGAACAATAATTATGATTAATCAGCGACAAATTTGGTCGCATTCTTTGTACATAGACTTATATATGCTCTTATCTTTTATGCTTATTCTTCTATGCTCTTATTCTTCTATGCATTTATTCTTATCTCTAGGATACTGAATATCATTTATAATAAATAAATCTAGTATAGTGATTCTTTAAAAGGGAATCTCACTGAGAATGGCATACCGGCCTTGGGATGACGAAACCAGAGAACAAGTTCCAAAGGCAGGTGAAAAAGTAAATCAAAATAGCTGAAATTTGGATCGCCGGTGTCAATGCCACGGTCATCATGCCAAATAAAGTGAAAGAGATGAAACTCATAAACAAGAAGTAGTAGAACCACAAAAACTTGGATGCAATCCACTCAAATCCCATCGCCGGGTACAAAATTAAGGCATAAATACTAGTCTGAATCGCTATATATATAGATTCGATGGTCACCTGTAAATGTCATAATTCAAGTTAATATTACGTACTTATCAGTAACTAAAGCTAAGGGGTGTCGAGTTTGACCCATTTACTTCTACGTGGATTTATTTGAGTTATCTTTTTGCCTCAACCAACTGAAATCACAAAAGTTTAGCGAAAAAAGAAATGGGTCAAAACTCAGCCAGTGTGTATTGTATTGCTTACCACCTAACTTTTAAACTCATTTTGCCACTGTGTACTTACTCGACTATTTCTGATTCATGCATTACCTGGGAAAGTGCATAAGGTAAAGATGAATACATCCCTGCAGCCCTTTCCCGATAGAAAACTGTTCTCTCAACCGCAACAATGGGTTGTACAGTATTTATATTGACGGCTGCTAGGAACAGAACAACAGCATACAAACCTCCCGACATATCTAACAGATCTTGCAGTTGCTGTCTATACATGTACACAAACTCACATTTAGGTTGCTGGATAACAACATTATGTACTAACACTCTATTCTTGAGTTAGAAGAAAAACAATGTGTATGTTATGAGATGAGAGTAGATAAATGAAAATAAAAAAAGCTTGCATCTCCTCGAGTTGGATACAAAGGAGATAAAATCATTGTGTTTTAACTGTTTTTCATGTTCTTGAGTTGGAAGTAACGAGAAGGAAAGTTATTATACAGTGATACGATTCTTGCATTGTTTTCATTATTTTATTTAGAGGTTAGATTTTCACTTAAATAGTTTATAAAGCCCTCTATTCTCCGCTCTCCCCAAATCTTCCAATTTTGTGATGAATGTTTTGAAAGAAAAAAAAAAAAAACGTGAGATACAAATTTTTTTGAGACATTTCAATTTTTCGTTCCAACTTCCAAGTGTTCCTCGTTCCATCCAATTAGGAGGACCTCCCACAATAAGTGCAGTAGGAAATTTACGGAGCTTCCTTTTCACCGAAATCCCGCCCTCAAGGACATCAAACAACACATCCCGCACTAAGTCGTGGCGGTGCCAGAAACCCGGAGCTCTTTGCGGTGCGGCATGTTCCCCAAACTTGTCGGCGACCTTATGACACACGGGGCAAGGCTCGTCCACTGGGAACAACGGGATCATTAGACGATATTTAAGGATCGCCACATATTCGATTGGAGACATGTCTTTAGCCCCTGATGGGGATGACGGTAAGAAATCACATGTGTGCGGTTCTTGCGGACATTCCATAACACATTACCGTCATGAGACAAACCAAAGTCCATTCCCAAATGCGGAGATTTTACAGATGGGGCACTCGCCAAAGTTTCTGAGGTTTTGGGGCGGTGTCCTACTAGTGAAACCACCAAATCAAAATCGGGAGGAAGCATGCTGGCAGCCCAACGCTTTGCCCATAATCGAGGTCGAGGCTAGAAACTCACATTCTACGCAGGATATGATCCTGCAACTCCCGTGATTGAACCATGAAGCAACAAAGCATATGAGGAGACATCTTTCATGAAAGAAGCCCCACCCACCATAGCGAAAAGGAAGGAAGCGACCGCCATTGAAAATCACCAAAAAGGGCCCCACAAGTAACGATATCTTCAACAAGACTCTTAACCCATTGTCAAACACATCCACCGCCTCGTCGAAAAAGAAGGTTGGCAAGTGCGTAACGAAACAACAACTTAGCTCCCATACAAGGCGTAGAAGAAGCTCACTGGGGTCCTCAGGAAGGGAAGGCGCCATAAGTTCCACCGCTTGCCAGCCCTTTTAACCGCCGGTCGCTAATAAATTCCTCATCCTGCTTGTGACCCCAAGAAGTTTCACCCTTTATCGGCCTCCTATCTCCACGGGAAATAGACCTTGTTGCATCTTTAAACCATTACGGAAGGCGAGAAAACCTCGGTTTCGGATGTTAAGCTTAAGCCCAAGCAGGCCCTCCGTGCGAATAATATTTAAAGCTTTAGCAACCTCATTGCGTTACCAATTAAGGTGCCATCATCAAGTACCAAGCACGAAAGGAGGAACAACATTCTGGACCCGTGAACAAGGGGTGTAAAATGCAAAAGAAAGAGGACCTAGGGGTCCCTTGTTGAACCCCATGGTAGCCAGAAGGCAAACATCTCAGACATATAACCCGGCGGGTTGGCGTAGAGAATTGAACCCGAGGGCAATCGAAGGCATCGCAGACTAACCTCCCGTAAAGAGCCGTTCGATCCACAAGGTTGAATGCATTAGAAAAATCCATAAGCATAGCGAAAGCCCCGTCGGAGTGGAAAGAATTAAGGTACTGTTTGCTTTGTGAGCCTGACCTACGCCATGTTCGGGATCCCCACCTGAACCGGAAATCCTCGAGATAGCGACCATCTTTTCTTGACTTTATGCATAGCTACTTTGGAAACCGGCCTCCTCCAAATAGCACCTCGATTGGCCTAATCCGTTATCGAGGCTTGGCGAGTCGGAGGCCGAGGCAACGAACTCGGCGAGGACTTTGGGACGCTTCCCCGACCAAAGGTTTACAACATCCGTAATGGCCGAGGCAAGCCACAGGCGGTTGAAGAACCTTCCCACACATGGCGTCAAGAAGGTCTTTGGGCAAGGCCATCTCTCCCAAGAAGTCCCTTTCGGGAAAGATTGGATGAGCCGCATGACAGCGTCTTTATCAACCACTAAAGCGGGCTCGGAGAGCAAGGCAGCAGTAAAGCGGGAGGTAAGTCCGTGTTTATCCTTTAAAGCATTTAAAGTGGAGTCATTCATAGGTGCAACACCGGACGAACACAACACTTTAACTGGCGGTGAAATGCCCGTCTGCAACCTTCCGCAAACTTGCTAACATTGGAGCTTAAAGTTGAATCCCATCCCAGCCTCTTTCCGAACTCGACTCCACCCAGGTGAATCCGGAAGGAAGAAACCAACTCGCGTAAACCGAACCATCTTTCCATCTAGCAAGGGCTTGATTGATCTTTGTTGGATTGGAGACTTGCGATTCACCGACCTACGTTCTGGCGACAAGAAGGGCTAACAACTCGAAGCGTACAACGAGGTAAAAGGAGAAGCTTGACCCAGCGCATCTGAGAACACGGAGCCGCGACAACCTACGCGATGTCGAGGACAACACTGCGAAAGCCAAACGACAATTGGGTGGGATACTCTTGACCGTTTTAATAGGCAAAGATAAGACACGCTCTAGCAAGACAACATCCACCGACATTGCACCTGAAAGATTGGTCGCCATGTCTACCGAGGGCCTGCATGGCTTAGGGATACCCACTACCCGATCAACCCCTACGTCAGAACCCGGAGCAAAAGTAGAGATGCCATCAGAATGGTGACACCCCCTACTGAGAGCATGCAACACCATACACCTCCCACACAGCCATTGGTCAAACATCTTCAACATTTCCCCCACATCACTTAAAAGAACCCAGTCCAGGGATAAGGCATCCCGTAGACAATCTTTGCTATCATCCGACCTGAAATGATCTCGCTTGATGTGGGCGAGTAGCCTAGTATAGCCAGCGGAACCGGGCCTACCATCTTTGCAACAGTGAAAATTCCTAAACGGGCACGGCCACACCCCAACCCCAGAAGAGGAACACCCCTCACCCGAGGATGCGCGATTAACCATTATTTAATCAAGATTTTCTTTCAGACATATTATCAAACAGGTTGTGTGCAATTTAAAAACCAGTTATTTTCAGATGCCCTTATGTACTACTGATGGGATTATTAATGGGGTATTATCAGGTTAATGTTAAATCTTACAAAAGATGTTGATAAAAATTTGTGATAGTGACACAAAAATGCGATTGGATTCTAGTTGGTTTATGAAGTATCGGTTATTATTTAACGGAATTAATTTGGGTGAAAAAGGATTAGAGATATTTATGATGAAATTGAAGGTTTACCTGGATCGAAATGATTGAATTTAAAAGTTGAAATGGTGAAATTGTTACCTCTTTTTACCCCTTTGGAATAAAATAGCAGCAAATAGAGCAGCCATGACGATGGTGGTGATGAATCGAATGACATTATATTGCGGGTTCTTCCAATATGACCAATGTTGTTTCCACAAACAAGCCTTGCATTGTATGATAAATGGTTGTGCGTACTTGGTTTGAAAAAAAAGATCCTTGGAACCACTTGGAGGAGCACTAAGCTCCCTAATTAGTTCTTGATTGTCCCTGAAAAGGCCAATAAACACATATTAATATAAACTAGGCGAGTACCCGCGCCTAGCGGCAACAGTTTCTAGCGTAAGATAATTAATGTTTTGTGATATTGTGGTGAGTGTTTTGTATAGCATTTAAAATAGAACGTGAACCGATGAAAATGCAATTGCAAACGGTTGTATTATACGATAACTAAAGTCTAGACAAATTTCTTAATATATATCAAACAACATATAAAAACATTTAATTAAATGAAAATAAACATTACATCAGTTATGAGATAAAAACTAACAACACATGTTACTTGTCGCGTAAAAACTAACAAGAATGAGATTAATGGTACCGTTGTTAAGAAGAACGCAAGTACCAAAAGCAGCATGAATGTGATTAGCCCAAAAAAATTTAAAAAAAGAAAAGAAAAAAGGGGCTAATTTTGGCTATTTTGTAAAAGATTTGGGCACATTTAGCCTCATTTTTTCGAAATGGGCGTATTTAGCCTATTGAAAAGTAAATGTGCACTAACGGGCACATATTTTGTGTAAAACATTATAATCGTTTTTAAAGAAAAACTTATATATATAATATATTTATATAGCGATAGATCGTTTTGTGTTAAAAAAAATTATGGGTTCTAAACGAAAAATAATAAAAGTTTGAAGATTTGGGGATTAAACATAATTTTTTGAAACCCGATTCGACCCAGGTGGTTCAACCGGTTGGACCGTTCCCGTCGAAAAACGGGTCAATTTAAACCGAGTCAACGAGACAGGTTGGATCAAAGCGGGTCAAATTAAACAGGTCAACCCACGGGTTTGAAGCGTCCGGTCAACCCGATTTTCGATATGTATTAATAGTTTCAAATATTCACTTTTTACTTTTGGTTTTCCTTTATATATAGCGGTACCGCGCTTGCATGCGGCGGTTACTCTATGACGATTAACTGGAGAAATAGATCTCGATGAGACTTGATTCACAAGTTTGTATCGATTTCAACGGTCCTCTAGTTCGTTTTGGATGATCGTTATTGGTTAGCCAAACCGGTGGCGACACCGCTTTCGGTTGAACCCGTTGGTCGGTCCGATGTTCAAAACTATATGTACCATCAACTTGTTAGCTTGTATGAAGCTTTGTGTGTTTTATTAATGTGTATAATGTGTATAATAACATGTATTTTTCATTTTAGATGTTTTAAAAATAACATTAATTAGTGTGTTTAATTATTTTATATTTAGAATGTTATAGCTTGTTTAAATTGTACATTATGAAAATTTTATTGTAGTTTTTAGTAAATGGTGTTTTAATTGGTTGTTTTTAATTTGGTAGATATGCTTTTAATTGGTTGTACAATGTGAATAAATTATTGTACTTTTAAGTAATGAGGTGTTTTAATAAGAGTATTAATTACATAATACATTTCTCTCACCTGTGACTTTCAACTTTTCACTTTTCAAGGTTTGACCGTTTTTCTATTATATGTAGTATAGATATACAAGGAATACATTATTAAAAGATATCAAAATTGAAATTTACTCATAAAGGGTGGAGTTTGCATAAATCGAGCATAGTCAACGTTAAGCGAGTTTCAGCTGAAGAAGAAGTCACGTCTAATACCCAAGTAGCAGGATTATAGCCATTCCTTATTTTGGCACTCGAGGAATAGCCTATAAGAAATTGATTTTATCGAGAAAACTTCAGAGAAACTTATTGGAAATGTATATATTTACAAACATGTGAATGTCCGGATTCGAACTCGTGACCACGGATTGCACACATTAGCGAATGAGAATTAAAGTTAATAATTAATGTTTATGTTTACGATTAATTATTACACATTAAGTCCGTTAACGATCGTTAAGTATTTAACGGAAAATGACTAACGACCGTTAAATGGAAAAGAGAAGGACTAGAAATGGAAAACTTGGAAAAATTATGGGTTGGGCTTTGGGCTTTCCATCATGGCCGCCATAGGGCTTTACAAAGCCTAAATCCCTAACTTGTTCCCTAAGTTTACCTACTAGTATATAAGGAGGGCTAGGTTCTGGGTTTCATACACTTGTGCATTGAATTAACCCTAGATCTCTCTCTCTCTCTCTTGTCCATATTCGCCGAACACCCCAAGTAAGGGAGTTTGGTTTCGCTTTTCTTAAACGAGGACTTGTGTTAGATCTAGCAATCGCTTGATTCGTTTGGTTAATTCGTGTGTACAAGAACGTGGTTGTAAGACATTATTCTTACACCAATAAGTACTTCTTTGGTTTGCTTTGCTCGAGGGTTGTTTTGCTTTGCTCGAGGAATTTGATATTCAAGAGGTACGTTACGCATACTTTCGCTAATTAATTTATTTGTTATGATCTTAAGTCTTCCATTGTGTACTCTTGATGTCTTTATGTTTTATTGTATTTTATATATCATAAACTAAACAAAGTGGCATCACGAGCCTTGTATAACAAGTAATTAATTATCAAACACATAATTAAAATAAACATGAATGTGTTATTATTTGTATGCTTAGATCTAGGGTTTGCA
Organism: Chrysanthemum lavandulifolium; assembly: GCA_022545495.1. Lineage (NCBI taxonomy): Eukaryota > Viridiplantae > Streptophyta > Magnoliopsida > Asterales > Asteraceae > Chrysanthemum > Chrysanthemum lavandulifolium. Next base: position 79,524,022 of record CM040244.1, on the reverse strand, counting down.
AAACCTAAACCCTAATTTTGAGGGGGGCGTTTTGGTGCCCTAATTAGGTTTTGTAAACTATTGTTTTAATTGGATTAGAAACCCTAAGATGCATGCAACTTTATGTGTATATGCGTAACTTTGATTTAATTGCATTAATTGTTAAGTGTAATTTTATGTCCATGATAATTACATGCATGTTTTATCATGGATCCGCTTTTATTGTATGTCTTTCATGTTTAAGTGATATACACTAAATTATGATAGATCTAAAATTGGGAAGACCTCAATAATTATTATTTAATCAATTATGTGCTATGTGGTATATATTTAGTTTTGACTTACGAATCGATGAATCGATGCATGTGGTTCACCTTGTACATAGATGAAAACGGTGGAAGTCTTAATTAAATATATGCATATTGATGATCTAAAATTGGTTATTAATAAGATTTATCAAAACCGTTTGCATGTGGCTATTTGATATGCATGACTTTTATTTGTTATGCTTTCATTGTTTATTTGTTTATTTTTCAAATACTTGCTTGTTTGTTATGTGTAACAAGGGTATTTTTACAAGAAAAATAAACCGACCTAAACAATGGTGAAACATGTATTTTAAGAATAGTAATCATAATCGTTTAATTGATGATGACTTTGGTACAAATGACCGAACTACTCACCCATGAGAATGAACTAATAAAAGGGGTTTAAAGAAGTGCGCACAATACACCGAAAGGATGTCTAAGGTTGTGCTTTAGCGCGCACCGGTCCTCGCCTCTGTAAGTTCGAATGGAGCTACTTAGTAAGCCATTAAATGTGCAAGCTCATCTTAAGGCGAATTAGTTTTAATTCCATGCGCCACTTAGGTGGTAATTATCCGAAACACTAAGTGTTTACACTTATGCAAAAGTACGGTATAATGGATGATAATTAACACTAAATTCCTTGATTGGTGAAACCAATACCTCAATTAAAGTTTGATGATGAAAACTTAAACATTAAAACAAGATATAAATGTTTTAATAAAACCTATGTTACAAAGATGAATGCATGACATCTTTGTACATATTTGATTTTACATCAAAACTATTACCCTTTAATTTAAGTTATATGCCATCCAACGAAACGGAAACACCTAAGATTACCTTTTATTTGCGTGAGATCGTGACTTAGATCGTAATCAAAGGGTAAAATGTCCACGTGTCGTGAGAACGGGCATGGACGATTTTGCGCTTTAAGTTGGACAACTTAATTGAGTTTTGTAGTGAGAACGGCAACTCAAGGCATAAGATGGGATAAAACATGTTTACATGGCAATTGAAATTGGCTATATGTAAATCCCATAAATCTAGGAATTGCAATTGAAATTGGCAATTGAGCAAAAGCTCTACCATTTTGTATAAGGTTCATTACTAGCGGATCAACCGATGTGATGAGATTATGACAATTTGGATCCTAGTTTTCAGTGAAAATTAAATGGTTATATGTTTATGAACCATGGGTGTTTAATTTTCTTGAAAAGGTTAATTATCGAAAATACTAAAATTGAATTTTGTAATTCTTTTGAATGTATAATTGCAACATTTAACCGTAAACGAAGTTTAGTCTTTGATCAATAAATTGTTCCATTCTTCTTTCAAACAAATGTTTGATCGAGAATAATTTACCGAAAAGACAAACGAAGTCTCTTTTCCATGGGAGAATCATGAGACTCAATCCTATTCCTTTTCATGAATGAGAAAGGTATAATAGGAACATTTGAATTTTCTAAATTCTAAATGTAACTCATAGCAATGAATTGCACATCTTATTTTCCATAAAGATTTCATTACCTTCATTTGGTGAATGAATTTTTTGTAACAACATGAATGTTGGTTAACCGGAAAATATGTATGTGAGTTACTAAATTAGAAGCTAGACTAATTACCGCGAAAATTGGTAAAAGGCAAACTAGCATATTTTATCTAGTTGTTTTGCTTTAACCTTTAAAGGTGCTACATACCATTATGGGCATGGTAGGCTCATAAGGAAGAAATTGCATACCCAATTTTTCAAGTTAATAACTTTGATGGATAACCCATCATTCATAGAGTAGAATACACTTTTAGTACCTTAGTAATGATTACGTATGGTTCTTTAAAGGTGTAGGAAAGTAAAAGCAAGCAAGTTGTTTTCATCGGTTATGCAACACTTACAATGTTGTCGATTCGGTGGGAGCATTTGTGTTGCATTACCGAATAAGAAGTTGTTTTAATGATTTCTAATTCAAAGGGAGCTACAAGCCTTATTTCCGTAGTAACCCAGATTATCTTCAAAGATAATTACTTTCCAATTGTAGGCACTTATGTTTTTTAAGGATTGTCATGTACGCTTCCTTACAAATCAATATAGTCCTAAATCTACTAGTTATATCTATGACACAAATCATATTCATCAAATAAACGAACGTGTATCGTGTTGTTTATATGCTACATGATGTTGTTCCATGCACAAGTGGGAGAAATCTTTATTGTGTGCAAGGTACAACACATATTAATATGATTTAAGTGAATTCTCTTGACTGAAAAGTAAGAGAATAACGTTCTAATAGGAAGTATACATTTAAATATGTATGATTGCCCTATTAAGAACATGTGTCAAGATGATAACAAAGACTACTTTATTTTAAATATTTATGTCATTCAATATTTAAGAAACACTTGTAGTTACAATTTATGTTACGTGAGAACGTGAACTAGATTGTAGCCCAAGGTAAAATATCCACGTGTCGTGAGAACGAGCATGGATGATTCTGCAGCTTACATGGAACATTTCATGGAATGACATAATTAAATGAAGTAATCTAATACTACTTTGAATTTAAGTATTCATTGAATGACTTAAATATATGTAGTAATTATTAACTTGAAATATTAATTGAAACCGAGGTGGTGTTCATAATTACTTTAATTATAAATGTTTATGATTTTGTAAAGTCACAAACATAAAGTCTTTTAAAGACTTACAATATAAAGTAAGACGTTAACTTGCTATGTTTTAAGACATATGCATGAAGTCAATGAGTTGATCAATGACTTATAACGATAGTGGGATTATAATCGATATGTCTTTTGACTTGGTCAAAATACTTGTGTTATAATACATGCAATTGACTTGGTAATTCTATTGTACCATTAAGTTTTACTTTGTTGGTAAATAGATGAGCCAAAGAGTAGATGGTTATCTTAAATATTGTTAGATTATCTTACAATATTAATTCTAATGAAATACCATAGTTTTATGGTATGTTCGGCTAGAAGAATCAAAATCTATTGGCATGTTTGATTCAAGATAACTATAGTTTCTTCCAAAAGTTATCAAGGTTAGTAGATTGAGTATAGATTGAATATACTCAATAAGACTCCAACCTAGAAGATTGATAAGACACCATTTGTTTATGGAATGTGATGAATCACATTAAGTCTTATAAATGAAGTTCAATTTGTTAAACTACTTGTATAGTGAGTTGTAACAAACCGATGTCGAAACTATCAATGTGTTTTGTAATATCCCAAAAGAGAACAATGTATTGTTACTCTACTTGCTAAACTATTTAAAGGTAATCTTTAAATTGTTAAAGGCAAGTGGGAGTTTTGTTTAGATCTTGAAAGATTGAATTACAAAATGCATAATCTTCTAAAATGCACTAGCAAATATCATGATGAGGCTAAACATGAAAATGATAGACCTTAATATGATGGAATTGTCATTCATAGATCCGCAAGGATATCTCGATATTTAATATGCCGAGGAATATGAGTTACGGGATCATGGTAAGCTCGTTAATCATAATGATAAATTTACCAAATGTTGTATTGTGGTAAATCAACCATACTATGAATGTAGAGATGCTGTCCATAGAGATAATCAACTTTAGATATTTGGTTTATCTTAATGAGTTTCTTCAAAGAATGAAAACCCTAGTGGTTTAAATCTTTGTGTAGGAATCATATGGAAAATATTGTACACGTATTTAATGCATGTCTAGTGATAATAATATTAATCATATTTAAGCAATTAACTATGATTGAATATTCTTTACTAGATACATTAAATAGAAGTATAAAGATTATAATTGTCATACTTAGTTTCATTGATGTGAAATTTTGACAATGAATATCAAAACTCTTTGTTTTGGAATTACTTTTGAGGACGATAAGTAATGCAAAGGAGTTTTATGAATTCAAATAATCTTTGAATATGTACAAACCGCAAGAATCCATGAATGGATATATGCATGCATCTAGAGATGATTCTTATGTTTAAAATTAAATCCATGTTTGATTTAATAATTAAAATAAGATAGCTCGTAAGTATTCCCGAAAGCTAGTGGGAGTATTATTTTTAAATCTTATATGTTGTATGGGCAACTACATTCCACCTAAATTAAGTTTTAGTTGAGAATGAAACTTCGTTTGTAAGATTTGGAAAATAAAATATATAACCTTGAATATATATATGTTTATTATTATAAACATATGCGGTAAATAAATGAGTCTAATAGAACATGATGAGTACATATCTTTGACAAGATAGTATATGAATGAGATCTTAAAGTCTAACTTGAAGATTCATCATGAACATCATGTTGTGTATAAGGTTGTTGTATCATGCTTGATTACAAGATGATTTAACAACATTGTAATATTTATGTTTGGATTTAGAATTGCATTCCACACCGGAGTTGCTCCCTGATTCTATACAACAAATTGTTGTAATTGTCATAGTCAACAAACTTGAGGTTTGTATGACACCAAACAAATAAATATTCAAAGTTTACGGATGTTTAAAGAGCATATTGTTGTACACAATGATGTTGGTATAATTGAGATGACACTCAATTCTAGTCATGGTATCGTTGGTGATGACCATATTGACTAGTTATGCTCAATTAAGAGCATAGTTGCATTATACATTAAAGAATGAAGAATACTTTAAACTTTAAAAGTTTTGAAAGATGATTGTCATATAAAGGTGGTTCAAAGTATCACGCACCTTATGGAATGATATGACAATATCAAGATATGTGTAAACACATACAAGAAATTCAATTATTGAATTTTTGAAATAAGTATTCTCAAAATTTTGTAGATCAAAGTTAGTTGAAATTATGCCTTGTCAACAAGTATGAGTTGCATGACTTGTGGCAAAATTCATTAACCGAGAATTATCATGCATTGATCTATTTAGTATTTGGATAAAGGATGTTAAACAATTATTATTTATAATGAATTAAAGTACGGTATACGCTTAATTTCATTTATAATATTGTGTCCTATATTTGCATGTTTAAATCCATGAATAACTTAAGTTGTTCTAAATAGTCCGTTGTCAATCAATAACATGGGAATGATATTGAATTAAGACAAATCGAGTATTAGTTAGAATATACTTGAAAGTATATTGATGCGTAGCATGACTAATTTCGATGATATTCAATGAATCGAGTATAGGACTTATCCCACCCACATGATGATACTTTATGGATCTTAGTCATTAAGTATATCATGAATATTTATCCTCCGACTTGAGATACAAGAGATATGTCATGAATGTAGTGCATTTTGTGAAGCAATCTAACGCTATACGAATCGGTAGTTATAAGGGTTGTTTTCGTAAGTGTTGCGAAATTTATGAATCCCGCTTGTAGTCAAAATAGATTTGTTTCCTTCAAATTTATTTTGAAGTATAATACTTCTTGGGCCCTCGTAGGGTTGTTAAGATGTTTGCATGGCCATGCCCAAGGTCTTCGGAATATGTTCGTAAGAATTGGTAATCTTAATCAATCATATAAAGCGAGAAACAAAATAGTTAATTAAGAAATGAGTAAGATCCATATTCTTATTAACATGGTATTAGAAATAAAGGATGAATATGATGATGAATCATCAAACTTGGTTTTCTCCGAAAACCATACACGAGTTGTACCGGGGCATTGGCGTGTTGCTAGACGCTAACCAATGTCATTTCACGCTTTGTAAACATATCCAAGCCGGAGTCGTTGGAAATGTATATATTTACAAACATGTGAATGTCCGGATTCGAACTCGTGACCACGGATTGCACACATTAGCGAATGAGAATTAAAGTTAATAATTAATGTTTATGTTTACGATTAATTATTACACATTAAGTCCGTTAACGATCGTTAAGTATTTAACGGAAAATGACTAACGACCGTTAAATGGAAAAGAGAAGGACTAGAAATGGAAAACTTGGAAAAGTTATGGGTTGGGCTTTGGGCTTTCCATCATGGCGGCCATAGGGCTTTACAAAGCCTAAATCCCCTAACTTGTTCCCTAAGTTTACCTACTAGTATATAAGGAGGGCTAGGTTCTAGGGTTTCATACACTTGTGCATTGAATTAACCCTAGATCTCTCCTCTCCTCTCTCTAGTCCATATTTCGGCCGAACACCCCAAGTAAGGGAGTTTGGTTTCGTTTTTCTTAAACGAGGACTTGTGTTAGATCTAGCAATCGCTTGATTCGTTTGGTTAATTCGTGTGTACAAGAACGTGGTTGTAAGACATTATTCTTACACCAATAAGTACTTCTTTGGTTTGCTTTGCTCGAGGGTGGTTTTGCTTTGCTCGAGGGATTTGATATTCGCAAGAGGTACGTTACGCATACTTTCGCTAATTAATTTATTTGTTATGATCTTAAGTCTTCCATTGTGTACTCTTGATGTCTTTATGTTTTATTATATTTTATATATCATAAACTAAACACCTCTTACGTTGTTCTATTGTAAGACCGCCTACTCCAGGAAGCCCAACCATAGCATTCCTCAATGGTTGCAGCTCAACTAGTTCCATTAATTCATCAACAAATATCTGCGTTTTATATTAATTGCTATGAAATAAAACTAAAATAAAAGATATCATGATTATAATATAATGAGATCTAAATGTCAAAAAAGATGTAAGGTCATAAGTAAATACCTTGCGTATTTTTGTAGTAATATCTGAAGATAGACGTAGCCACGCAGAGAATAAAAGAGATTCATAAACAGTGACATTTGGTGAATGAATATCATTTTGTTCACAATAACCACTAACACGAGCAAATGTTGATTGATTCTTTGGGTATCCTGAAATGAAGATATTTCCTTCAGTGTATCCACCTGTCTTCCGACCTGCTAAGACATCCATTAAGGTTGTCTTTCCAGCACCACTAACACCTATTAGTGCAGTCAATATCCCAGGCTTAAGAGAACCACTAACATCTCTGAGCAATTGCATCCGATTCTCTTTAAACCCTCTATGCTTCATTTCCTGGTGATATGATAATATTTGTGATTTCCATAACAGCGTATCTAATATAAATACAGTGGGGTGGGGGAGTAAATGGAAGGTTGTAAGAAATTAAAATGACTAACAAAAGGTGTATCGATGTAGTAGTTAACATGGTTGAATGCAAGTGAAAGAGGCTGAAATGGCAAAACCATTCTCTTCTTTCCGTCGCGAGCAACCAAAGCTGAATTGTTGCGTTGTGAAGTGCATCTCACTGCCATATCGATACCTTCAAAAGCATTATTTGCAACATGTCAAAAGAATATACTACCTTTTTTTCATGCGTAATTGTTTTCCTCGAATCCAAATCTCTTATATTTTAGACCATACATCAAGTTAGAAATTATGAAGGCTCACCTTCATAGACCTGTTTTCTTCCATCATTCATTGTATTCTCCGTATAACTTTCCTCTCTGATCACATGTTTAGCATCAACAATAGCTACAAGAAAGGACCCAAAGTGTCAAATTTAAAGTACAAAACCCATGAAATGTATTCAGTAGGTGTCCTGCAGTCAGATATTCAAACATGTTATGCGTGCATCTGTTACTGGAAGCTACCATAATCATATAATTATCCGTTTATGTGCTTGATAATGATCTAAGAAATTAAGAAAATAAAATTACCAAAAAAATTGTTCTTGTGAAATAAAAGGAGGATCTTATTTTTACTCATAGATAAATTATTTTGGAAGCTACTCTAGAGCTTATTATCCGAAATTGATTCTTAAATCTCTAAATAACCAAGTTATCAAAAAGAGAGTGCCCTACAGATTATTGCAATTAGAAGTTGCACTTTTGATTAACGAGGTTGCAAAGCATATATATAGACATCCCCTAGTAATACAAGTTAACTTACGATTAAGGAAAGTTAGGGCGACTATAAATAATATGTTGAAGATAATTGAAAACCCAAGGAGGGTTGCAAGACATATCCAAAACCAGTAGTCCTGTGTATAAAAGCTTCTTGATTTGAGAAGAGCTGTCCCAACAGTCGATGCATTAATTTGCGGATCTATATTAGGCTGCATAAAAGAGACTTTATTATATCCGATACCTTTGTGTTCTACCTAAAGATAATGTGATTAATGTCAATGTTCTCATCTCTGCAACATACATGCATACATATTGTTCTCATCTGTATATCGTTCTTTAAACAGTTTTTTCTACCAATACAATGTACACTTATTCTTCACGTTTATTCAGTATAAGTGTGAAATAATAATGGAAGTAATGGATTTTACTAAAATATGTTGCATATATGTGAACAAATAAAATATGTTGCTTATATAACTATAACACGATTTATAAGTTTCTTGCATAATGAGAATATATATATATATATATATATATATATATATATATATATATGTGTGTGTGTGTGTGTGTGTGTGTGTGTGTGTGTGTGTGTGCTTGTACAAATGAGAACAGCTGAGAAACTACGTGACCGTTACAATCATGTCATCGAGCCTTCTACCTGTATATCTATAAAAATAAAAATCATAGATTGTATTTGGTTGAACAAAATAACTATTTAAGAGAACATACTTTACTCCATCTTTTGTCAAGAAATTCATCTATGACCAATGCATTTTGAGCATACATCATAGGAGAAGCATAGAATCCCCATGACATCCATGGCTTGCTGTCATCTGGAATTACATCATTACAATTCTCATATTGTTATGTTATGCTATCATTACAACAGAAATATTTCTATAGATATTATATTTAATAGTAATTACTAGTACGTAATATGTATGTAAGACACATTAACCCATAGGCCGTAACCTAGTCATAGAAGACATTAGATTTGGGGTCAATTTCAATCTTATTATGTGAAAACTAGTCATTTCATATTATGACTGATCGATAACTAGTAAATCTGAAAAATCTAGATAGATGAAATATTTATGGTCTGTTAGTTGTGAAAAAAGATAGTTAAGTGTTTATAAACCTACTATAAAGTTATTTCAATAACAGTTCTGGTCATTAAAATGAAAAATATGGATAAAATGGTGCTTGCAAGTCAAGCCAACCTGACTTAAACCATTTGGACATATCTAACCTGAACGAAAGCATTTGGACAAGGCCAACAACTTTAGTTGTTCTGAACTGTCACCCATCTTGCCTAATTTATATATTGAACATGTCAAGAGAAAGAAAATTGTACCCTTGGCCACTACGAATCCTCCGAGGGTGACTATAAACATCATAGTGAAGGGACCCAAAGTATATGAAAGTACTTCCGTTCTTGCAACAGCAGCAAGCAATCGGAATAGGGACAGAGCCATCTGATGTATGGCAAAAAACGTCAAGAACTGTCGACCGAATCTGAATAACAAGAATGTTTTGATGTTGATGAAATTCAACTATGAAATACTTGGAATTGAGTGAGAGTAAATGATAGAATAAAAATGCTATTTTACCTAGTGGCATCTGGAGCAAACCCTATAGTGTAATACGTAAGAACCACCCAAATTCCTGATTCCATTAACGATAAGGGAATTCTAAGTAGCCAAATGGGAAGCGCAAAAGCCCATGCTGGATACAGCAATGAATCTCGCTGTTTATATAAAATTGGAAGCCTCACAACTGTCAGGGAAAGCTCGGCCATCCCATTAAACATAACTATAAGGAGACCAAAGAAAAGTGCACCAAAAAACTTTATTCCATTTTCCAAACTTCCTACATGCATTGTAGTTCTGAAAAACATAGCCATGCCTACCAGTGACATAAATGTCAGCTGAAATGTCTTAAATATGTAAAGCAAAGAGTTGCGCTTTGATAACAACCATTCCCTTTCAAGCATGCTTTCAGTAATTGAAGACTAGATGTTGCATATTTTCTTTGACTAGTGCATCTGGACGTGTTTTGGATTTATCATAAGGAATATGAATATCTTTTTCGAGTTTCTGTCCAACGAGAAAAGACTTAAATGCCCGTGAAAATTCAGAGATTGAAATGTATGTGTAAGCTTGATCTTCTTTGAACCAGTATTGTTCTTGGTCTTTTCTTGAGGTCACCTCTTGAAGAAAGTCAGCAACATCCTTCCTTTCTGGGCACCTAAATCCCATCAACTCAAAAAATTCAAGAGCGTTAAAGGACCTTGATACACAATCTGGCCTTCGGACAATAATATGACATCATCGAAAAGTTTGTATGTCTCGGGTCAGGTTGCAAGAGGATATGACCATTGTTAAATCCATTGCATGAACCATTTGTCTTAGGAAATTAGTGATTCGGTAAGTGGTGGAGCTGTCAAGTCCATTCGATGTTTCATCCATGAAAAACACATTTGCAGGGCCTACTAACATCTCTCCTGTATCAAGTTTACCATAAGTAGCAACCAAACATTGTCCTTGGTTTAACGGAGGTCTGGTTGAAAACTGAGTGAGTTGACCGAGTCGGCAGCATGTGAAATGGGTTGAGGTCAAAATAGGTGATTTTTTTACGGGTTGGGTTAACCCGATACACATGAGCTTCGGACATTTTTCTATATATCAATATTTAATGTGTAAAATATAATTACAATATAAACTTTTTATGAATAATAATTTAAATGCAGTTTTATGCGTGAATTATGTATACTCTGTGAGCAGCTTTTGATCGTTTGACCCGTTAGTAATAAGACCTAACCCGAATCAAACCCTTCATATGTAAAATATATCGAGATTACCTACTCTAGGTATGTGAGTCCTTATTTACTAATTAAAATAAAAATGAATGGCCTTAACCAAAATACTGTAGTTACAAACAACAATATAATGTGAAACATACCAATAGTGACACGTTTCTTTTCTCCGCCAGATATACCTCTTCTCATTTGGTCACCAACCATAGTATCAGCACAACTTTCCAACCCAAGTATCTATCATAGGAATAGAAAGAAACTTAGAAACGAAATAAATATTAGCGTTCTTTTACTTCATTTCAAATTTGGTCACTAGACTTAACCTCTATCCATTACAAACCCCCCCCCCTTTCTGAAACCTCTTGCATGTTTCAGGTTTCTTGGTGGACATCACCTAAAATACTCCATTTGGATTTGGAAACACTCTTCAAGTTTCCCAAAAATATAGCATCAAAAAAGATTTAAATCTATATACTATTATGTTGCAAAAACATACCTTGAGAACATAATCAATTATCAAATTTGTTTCTGTGCCTGGGTGTGTAGTAGCATTCGGGAATGCATTTCGTTCTTCTTTTTCCATCTTCAAAATTTCTGAAAGTAGTTTATATCTTGGCCCAACGCCCAAGCACCGTCCTGAAAAAGCCAACGTCTCTCTTACCGTCATCTCTCCGGTATGAAGATTATTTGGACTTATATAAGCACATGTGCGTTGAGGAATAAATTCAGAAAGTTGGTGGCCGCAATAGGTTACATTTCCGGACACCTGTTCGTTAAGAAACCATTAATTTAATAGCCAATCAGTACACATGGTATTATAAGAATGTGTAAAAGATTTAGATAGAAATATATCACATTGAGATCATGATCAAGTTTCCCAGCAAGTGCAAGAAGCAATGTTGTTTTCCCTGCACCTGGTGGACCTAAAAGCAATGTCATCCTGTGTTGGATTAAAAAAAAAAAAAAATTAACACAGGAATGAAAACTAGAAAATCTGTAATATGAAATGATCATGATCTTTATATTTTCCAAAAGATGCTAAATAACGTAGGATCAGATACCTTGATGGTTTGATAATCCCACTAATGCATTGAAGGATGTTCACATTTCTCTTCTTTGAACGAGTGAGTCGTAAGAATTGTAGTGTGTTCTACAAATTTGTTTCATATATATACTATGAGATAATAAAAGTTAATTAAATTTTATAGCTATTAGCTAATTTAGAGTAAATGTACCTGAATTGAGTTGAAAGTAGCGTTGTAGAGAGAAGGAAGAGCTCTATCACCAACATAAGCATCTCCCGTAACTGTAAGGTTCTCATATCTTACTTCAATATTTGATGTCTCAATCCCATCCCTGCAAACATCAATTTTGAACACATTATAGTATAATATGAATAGAATGGCAATCTTAGAAAAAATGGATTTGATAGATTTAGCTCATGAATATCTTGTGGAAAGTTTGACGGGCAACCTTAACCTGGAGTCCATTTTGGACACAGTGCTATCCTTACCCAGTGACCTCACAAATACCCACCTTTCCCTGTTGGCCTCGTTTAGGTGGATCTATGATATTTCTAACTTACTTCAAAATATACCAAGTAATAAGAACAATTGAAACTGTAAAAGCTTTAATATAAATATGTCATCATCATGTTTGTACATAAGATCTAAGTATATATACATATTGAAAGGGTACAAGTAAACGTTGTGTTGGTTCATTGTATCCAACAGTCGTGTTCTTTAGTTTATAACTGCCAAGTAACCATTTCTGTAACTGTCATAGTTGACTTTCCTTTCTGACTTTCGGGGTTGACTTGGTTAGATTGGGATTAACCCAATATTCTCCCCCTTAATCACAATCGCTTTGTTATAGATCTTTGACTCCAGGGTTGTCTCATTGTTAGAAATTTAATCTTAGGTAGTGCTTTTGTGAGTATGTCAGCCTTCTGATATTCTCCACTTATGAATTCGACTTGTAAATCTTCTCTTTCGACGCATTCTCTTATGAAGTGGTATTTTATATTAATGTGCTTACTTCTTCCATGAAATAAGAGATTCTTCATTAGTTCTAGGCAGACTTGTTGTCAACCATTATTGTAACCTTTTCTTCTTGTGTGTGTGTAAGCTTGCTTAGTAATCTCTTTAACCATAATGCTTGTGTTGCTGCTGCTGTTGCTGCAATAAATTCTGATTCACATGATGATAGAGCTGTTGTGGCTTGCTTTTATGTACTCCAGCTGATTGGTGATTCACCATAGTAGAATATAATTCCAGTAGTTCCTTTTCCTTCTTGAGTGTTGACTCCGTAGCTACTGTCAATATAACCTTGTATGTGGTTTCCTCCATTGTGTTTATAGGTGATTCCATAGTCTTTTGTTCCTTTTACATAGCATAGTACTTGTCACACCCTCGCCGGAGGCGGAAATACGAGGTGTAACGGAAGGGAACATAAGCACAAGATAATAGAACATACCAACATTAAGATTAAAAAGAAATAATACTCCATTACAATACTATTTTAGCCGTCATCGGCAAATATATTACAAAGTTTAGATTCCAAAATATTGAGTTTTATTACATACGACTTGTAGCGACCAGTGAAAACTTCTTTATGCAAGACTTGATAGAAAAGCTTACTAACGATCACCTGAAATGCATGAGAGAAAAAAAAAACGGGTCAACTATGAAAATAGTTGGTGAGTAAACACGTTTAGCAAAAATAAGAAAACTCGTAAGAAAGAGTCAAAGGTTGCGGTCATCAAAAATAGTCCACAAAGCAAAGGCATTGTGTATCCACTCAGTTCCAAGTTCCGCCCATACAAAACTTGCAACCTGTGTGTACACAACCCATTGCACGAAAATATATCGCGTCAAGTGGTCAAGTATAAGCGGTCATAATAGTTCACAATATAGTACCACGAATATAATAATAATTTAGGTATGCTAACGATGAAGCCAAATTAAGTTGGGTGCCACTTCCCAAAGTTATGTTGGGTGCCTCTTCCCAAAGATATCTTGGGTACCTCTTCCCAAAGATATACTGGGTACCTCTTCCCAAAGATATGGGTACCTCTTCCCAAAGATGGGTACCTCTTCCCAAAGATATCTGGGTACCTCTTCCCAAAGATATCTGGGTACCTCTTCCCAAAGATATACTGGTACCTCTTCCCAAAGATATACTACGAACAAAGGTGTCTATATAGTGATGCTCGAACATGGGAGACTTTATAGTGATGCTCGAACATTGGAGACTTTAGGACAAGGTCATAACACGTCGGTTCAATAAGTTCAAATAAGTCATAATTTCGTAATTAAGTTCAAGGATTGATTCGAGTTCAAATATTCAAGTCAAAAGAGTTCACAATTGTAAGGATCAATTTAATTCAAGTATGGTTCATGCATTCAAATTTCAAAATATAGTAAAACGGTAAAAGGGGATGTGATTACTCACTTGATAAACCGAGGCGATGACAAAAGTGAGTACACCGGGTATAAGGTGATGTGTTAACCGGACCTATCACGAATGATATGATATGCAATGAGTTGCAATGTAATGTTATGCATGCACTTCGTATGTTATTTATACCATTAGCGAGTTTTGAAAATATTACTAATCGTCGAAAAATACTCTTTTGACGTCTAGACCCTTCAAAATGACTTTACAAGTATTTACGTCAAAATGTCATCCTACAATGGTTTTATAATGATTTTTGGTGAAATTACCATTTTCGTCGCAAAACAATGTCGTCGGAAAACCATGAAATCAACAAAACGGCTTCGGAAAAGTAGTCGTAAAATGGTGTACGTCGATCGTTAGAGAACGAACTCGACTGTTTTGGAAAGTTTGTATCGATATCTAGAAGTTTCAGTTCAGGAGTTTTCGTCCAAAGGTCTCGATCATAAAGATATTAAAGGTTAAAGTTGGTGATTTTTGCTAATTGTGTGCGAAAATAAGTTTCGCCAATGTTTGAACATCCGTAGATAATTTACTATAACTCCGCTTAACAAACACTTTTGTTTTGAAAAATATGGCCGATGAACTTGATTTTCTAGAAGACAACTCGTTCCAAAAGTTTCACATCATGGTTAAAAGCGCATAAACATAGCCCTTACAGCTTAATAAAATACTTGTAACGTAAAAATAATATAGTTTTTCGAAAAATAATAGTTACGGCAACTTTATAAAACGTGCATATATTTGTCGTTTCAAATCCGTTTTCGTATAATATGTCCTTAGCTTCGATCGGAGTAAACTAATATATTTTTGAGAAGTCGAAATAATTTGTGAAGCTTAAGGCTCGTTTTTGACCCGAAAATACTAAAAACAGCAAGCTGAAATTTTCTGAAAATATACGTTTCGTCGTCAAACTTTAAAAATTCACCACGGCTTCGTTATAACTCCGTTTTTATCCGTTCAAAAGGCCACGGATTCGTTTTAAAGTATATTTTCTAAATATCAAGGCCAAAATTTCGTACTAACTGTCGGATTTTCCAGAAAACTGAAACAAGGACAGAACCTTTTATATACGTATGAAAAATAGTTTTTCTCGGACAAAACCTATTCTAATCCCTTCAAATCAATTCCAAAGCTAATCTAATCCTACCATACACCTTCTTAGGGTGTCATGGGTTCCTAATCACCATCAAGACCAAAGAATACCATGGGAATATTTATAGGATGACCAATATGTATATATAACTCAATAAATCATGAAAAATGGTATAAATCACATATCATGCATATAAGCTCCAAAAATGAAAAAGAAACATATGAAAATGACAAGGAAACATGAAAATGATAAAAACATGCTTACAAGTGATAGTGATGAGGTGAAAGTAACAAGGATTAACTTAAATACCCTTGGTTTTTATTTCAAAACCAAATAAAGAGTATACACTAGATTGTTTTAACACTTGATCTTGAGAAAATCTTGATCCCTATGGAGCTTGATGTAGAACCGGTTTTGGGAGTGAAGAAAACAAAGAGAGAACTTGATTTATCTTGTAAAATAATTGAGAGGAATGATTGAAAAATGTAACTTGTAGTATATAATTAGATAGGTAATAAATTTTTCACCAAATACTTGACCAAGCCCCCCCCTTTGGCCGGATTTGGGGGATATTGTCCTCAAATATATATATATATATATTTTTTTTTATCTTGTATATAATTGTACTTGTATAATATTTGTGTAATTTTGTAAGAAAAAGGTAAGTAAAGTGTAGAAAATGTACAAGTAAGTTTTTGATAGGTCAAAATAGATTGTAATGATATAATAAAAATTGTAAAAATACATTCCTTGTGAAATTTGGGTGATAAAATAATTATCGTACAATTTTTAAGAAAAACGACGTAATAATTAAACTTTAACGATTAATGTACCAAATAAATTAGAAACACTAGGAAAACTAAAAATATAGTTTTTATAGACTAAATGTAAGTTTAAAAATACCTCGGGATCATTTTTGAAAGTAACGGGTTAAATATTTAAAATAATAACTCACGCGATAAAAATTATTAAATATAAAAATTACGCGTTAAATGTGAAATGAAATGCCATGAATGAATTAATATGATGCATATATAATTTAAGAAATGACCGGAATTTGAGAATTGTGACAGTACTTGCCTTATAGCTTTAATGTGTTATTCCTTTGGATCTTGCATAAAACGACTAAGTAATCCAGCGGAATAACTTAAGTCGGGTCTTGTATGTAGCAGATATCTTAAGCATCCAATTAAACTTCTATATTCAGTTGAGCTGACCATTGTTTCTTCAGTGTTCTTTGTCATTCTTGTTCCTGGATCCATAGGTATTAGACTTCAATTCCTAGTTAGTAGGATAATAATCCTAGGTCACTCATCTCTAATTTTTCTTCCATTTGAGCTTTGAACTTGTCTATATCCTTCTTTGGTGTGCCAGTGATGATTAAATCATCTACATAGACTCCTATTAGAAGTATTGAGTCCTTTGATTTTTTCGTGTAGACAGCTTGTTCCAAAGCACATTTCTTGAAATCTAAAGACTTCAAGGTGTTCTCTAATTTTATGTTTCATGCACGTGGTGCTTGTCTTAAACTGTATAGAGCCTTTATGAGTATGTAGACTTTTCCATTATCTTCTTTCTTTGTAAATCCTTCGGGATGTGTAACATACACTTCTTCTTTTAATTCTCCATGCATAAATGCAAATTTGATGTCAAGGTGATGTACTTTCCATTTATTATTAGCAGCTATGGCTAATAGTAATCAGACAGTTTCCATTCTTGCTACAGGTGCAAATACTTCTTCAAAGTCTATGTCATGCTCTTGTATGTAGCCTTTTGCTACTAGTCTTGCTTTATGCTTGACTATATTTTCATTAGCATCTTTCTTGGTCTTGAATACCCACTTTAAATAGCTTTTTGTCCTTTGGGTAGAGTGGTTAGTTCCCATGTATTGTTTCTATTGATGGAATCTAATTCTACTTTCATTGCTTCAATCCATTTTTGATCGCTTGATGCTTCCTTGTAATTCTTGGGTTCATCTTCAGCCAGTAATACTTCCTCGGTGTTTTCGTATAAATCATTTAATGTTCTAAAACCTTGTAATGGTGTATGATCAAAGTTTGGATGTAAATTGTGCTTATGTTTGAACCACCATTACTTTGATAGGTTGATCGTCTCGAGATAGTTGGCGAATTTGAGAGTTTACTCGCGATGAAATTGTTGATGGTGTGTAAGGTGTTTGTGAATGTGAGGGTGAGTTTGTTGTTGATGTTGCATATTCATCGTCATCATTATTAGGGAAATCGTTATCTTATTTGGTTGCATTTCTTGTTCCTGATGTTCATTCGTGGCTTCAAGATTTTCAACTTTGAAGTCAAACCATTCAGGTTCATCGTTAGTGTGCTCATTCAAGTAATCCTTCCAATCTCATGCTTCATCCTCTTTAAACTTCACATCTCTACTAACACATATCTTTTGTGTTGTTGGATCAAATAGTCGGTAAGCTTTTGATCCTTGTTCATTTCCTAAGTATACCATTATGTTGCTTTTGTCATCTAACTTCGTCTGATGTTGTGATGGTACCTTTGCATATGCTATGCAGCCAAAAACTCTTAGATTCTCTAAGTTTGGCTTTCTTTGTTTGATTGCTTCATATGGAGTAATGTCTTCTAAGGCTTTTGTAGGAACGCTGTTTAGAATGTATATAGCATGTCTAACAGCTTCAGCCCAAAAAATTTGAGGCATGTTGGTTGCTTTCATCATGCATCTCGTTGTAGACATAATTGTCCTATTTCTTGGTTCAACTACTTCATTTTTTTGCGGTGAGTGAGGTGCGGTAAGTTGTCGTGCTATGCCATTTTCTTTACAGTATTGAGTGAATTCATTAGATGTGAATTCTCCTCCACGATCAGTTCTTAACATCTTCAATGTTGTCCTTAGCTCCTTCTCTATTGTATTCTTGTATTCCTTGAAAGTATCAAATTCTTGATCTTTCGTGTTTAGGAAATACACCCACATATATCTTGAGTAGTCATCGACTAACAAGAATATGTATTTCTTTCCAGATGGTGTTGGTGGTGTGATTGGTCCACATAAATCTCCATATACTAAATCTAAAGGTGATGTTGATCTAGTCTTTGCTTTCTTGGGAAATGGCGCTCTACTGTGTTTACCAACTAAACAAACATCATAATTTTGTGTTGTATGTTTAATGGCATGTATTCCTAGAACTAACTCTCTTTGAGTCATAGATTTTATAGATTCAAAGTTGAGATGTCCTAGTCTTGCGTGTCATAACCAAGTATTGTCCTTTAAGTTTGCTAATAAGCAAACAGGTGTGCCTATCTTCAGACTTGCTTTGTATAGACGGTTTCTCTGTCTTGTGACTTTCATGAAGATTTTGTTGTCCATGTCATAAATTCGTAATTCATCATCTTCCATTACTACTTTACAGCCGATTTCGGTGAATTGTCCAAGGCTCAATAAGTTGCTTTTTAAGCTAGGGATGTAATATACGTGTGATATAATTCTTTGTTTCTCGTCATCACATTCTATTAAGATTGAACCTTTTCATTTGATCTCTATGTGAGATCCATCTCGAATCTTACTTTTCCACTAACATTCTCATCTAGCTCCTTGAAGTGTTCTCTCACCCAAATATATGGTTGCTAGCTCCATTGTCTAAATACCATAGACTATCAAGATTTGTCTCTTTATATCCGACATCTTCTTCGTAGTAAGATATTTTGATCTTCAACTTCAGTTACATGTGGGTCTTCTAATATTGCCATTAATAAGGTTAGTTCTAAGTCCTCCTCGACAAGATTAGATTGCATACTAGAGTTTGTCTTTGAGTGACACTTAGTTGCATAATGACCCATCTTGTTACATTTGTAACATTTTATTTTGCTAAGATCAAAGTTTGATTTGTTGAAGTTGTTATGAGAGTTTTCTCCATCTTTCTTCTCTTCCTTAAATTTTTTGTGGTTTCTTCCTTGTGAAAATTTGTACTTTTCACGTCCACGTCTTCTAAAATGTTTTCCTCTATTGTCATGTCGTATGAACATCGATTTTTCTTGATTGTCCACATGCCTTTCTTGAACTTAATCCTTTCTTCATAAGTCTTAAGTCTTCCGGTTGCCTCTTCCAATGTCATCATACTTAGGTCAGAATATTGTTCTATAGATGCAACTATTTTCAGATACTTATCGGGTACAACATTTAGTAGTTTCCGTACTATGGTTTGATCTTCTATTGTGTGTCCTAGACTAGCGGCTTTGTTTACGAGTGTTGTTAGTTTTGCAGTGAAGGTGTCGATTATCTCGTCTTCCTTCATGTATAACATCTCAAATTCGGATTTGAGTGTTTGCAGTCTTGCTTGTTGAACTATGTTTTCGCCAACGTGTCTAGTTTTCAAAGCATTCCAAATTGCTTTTGCGGTTTTGTGCTTTGTTATTTGAAGTAATTGTTCATCCGGTAAGGCTTGATAAAGGAATGCAATAGCAGTTTTATCTTTTTTCTTATCGGGTTGAGTCGTCTCAGACGGCTCTATTGTTTCCCATAAACCATTCGCTTCGAGAATGATTTGCATTCGAATTGCCCATAATGAGTAATTAGCGGCTTTAGGATTGGACATTGGAATTGAGGTGTACTATGTACTAAGTTCCTTATTTCCACTTCCTTTCGTCATATCTTAAAGACATTGACAATAAATCTCCAAAAAAATTTAACACGAGGTGTGTTGAAATTTCTTATGTCTAGCGAGCTATTATGTTTTATTTTTTTTCTTAAAAGGGTATAAAACTTTATAGGTCTAGTTTTAATCCAAAAAACTATCCTCGGAGATTATATATTCTAAAACGAATAACCTAAGGTTAATTACTCCTTAAAAATTATTCTAATAATATAATAAGCAGTGTAATCACTAGGTTATTATATTTTCTAAAAACCTTGACAAGATACTAACTTAAAATAAAGAAGTAACTTATAAAAAAAAACTATACAATATATATCAATAAAAACTAATACTACCTCCGTCCCATAATAATTGTCTACTTTGATTTTTCTAAGTCTTTTATATTCAACTTTGACCATAAATATTTTTATTTGTGTAATATAATACTTGATAGAAAAAATAAATGAATAGATTGGGTTTTAAATGTATTTTCATTTGGTATAATTTTCATTAAGTATTATATAACACAAATAAAAATATTTATGGTCAAAGTTGAACAAGAAAGACTTAAAAATGTCAAAGTGGACAATTTTTATGGGACGAAGGGAGTATATACTATATGAAAAATAAAAGTTGAAAGGTGGTTTTTGCAAATTTAGAACCTGGGGGTTGATGGTATAACCCGTAGCCCTTTTATTTATCCTTGAGATGCCCTAAAGGATTGTGCGCCTCTTTTATTTACTTCTTATCTCTTCTGAGATAGAAAAAAAATGAAACGTCTCTTTTGAGACTAGAATACTCTGTCTCTCTTCTCTTCTGGGATATTACCCGTTTCTTCTTATCCTCTCCTTGGTGGTTGACCGCCTGTGATAAGGCTTGGTTGACCCTCCTTGTTCTTCTCCGGTTTGTTGTGTTCTTTGCGAGCACTTTTAATCCCACAAAATGAAACCTAGGATTTCGTTGAATTGGGGTTTTCGACCGTAAGAATTGGATGATTGGAGATTAAAATTGAGTCAATTGATGATTCAATTTGGTAATCTGGCTTGATTCCTCAACGAACAGTGTGTTTGTTCCTTGTTGTGAATCGATTAATTTTGCCCTTTGATGAATAGTGTTATCTATTGGTATGAGTTTTTGTTTTGAATCAAAGGAATAGAGCGGTTTTATAACCGTGTCTTGATCCATTTGGATTGGGTAATTTTGTTTTCGGTGTTATCTTGTCTTTGACAGATTTTTCTTGCAAAATAAAACAATATGAAACGTTTTTCTGATGCTGGGTTGATTGATCACTAGACTGTGATTGATCCCTGCATGGCAGATGCGTTTAATAAACAGAACACAAAAATGATTTTCTTGATTTGTGTTCGTTTGGTTTTTGCAGAAATATTTTCCGAAACAAAAAACTTAATTCTTTTGATTCTAAAAACAGAGAGAAATTGGTAAATGATGAATTTGGTTAGTATGACCAAACTGCTCTGATACCAATTGTTGGCCTCGTTAGGTAGATTTATGATCTTTCTAACTTAATTCAAAATATACCAAGTAATAAAACAATTGAAACCGTAAAAATCTTTAATATAAATCATCATCATCATGTTTGTACATAAGATCTAAGTATATATACATATTGAAAGGGTACAAGTAAACGTTGTGTTGGTTCATTGTATCCAACAATGTGTTCTTTAGATTATAACCGCCAAGTAACCGTTTACAGAATCGCTATAGTTGACTTTCCTTCGACTTTAGGGGTTGACTTGGTTAGATTGGGATTAACCCAATATTTCAATGGTACCCCCACAAGGACGTTTTTGCAGCGGCAAGTGCACGAAAGCTAGTCCCAAAGTTTTTGCATGTGTAGTTTGAAATAGAAACATCCACCAAAGAATCTCAAGCTCGGTTACCGATAACGTATATGGCGAAATACGCCGTACACTTGTTAGCCAGGTGCAGACACACCCTAAGGCGCGGCCGCATGAATATATGCTGATAACTTATGTGGCGGATCCCGCCCTAGCCATATAAGTTACTGTGGATGCGTACTAAGGAGCGGTTGAATGAGTATATGCCGAACAAGTGGAATACTAACAATCACCGACGCTTGGGATCTATGTGCGGACCTTAAGCTAAACACTCCGTCCCCGGACCCTAGCGGTTTGAGTGGATTCCAGTAACTAATCACGTGACCCGCCCAAAGGGTAGGGAAGTTAACGTGGGAAACGCAATGCACGGGTCCCAAGGACGGTCAAGTCAAGTAATCGACAAGACAACTTGGATATCGATGCACAATATCTTAGTCCCAATGCAAACATGCTATTACTGACCGGGTATAGCAGGGATCACGACTCATGAACCGGAGGTAAAGACAAGGAGCCGAGGTCGATTATGGGAGAGCTTGTGTTAGAACTTCTCATATGAAGGCAAAGTTCTAATACTTGGTCATTTATAAACACCGTACACTTGGTCATTTATAATTACCATTCACTTAGTCATTGAAGGCTAAGTTCTAACACACACACACACACATACACACAATACATACACGCTTGCTCTCCTAATCTTTTATTATCCTCCATAACGACTACTTACTCTCACGCCTGAGATTGATCGTGGGGGATCCCTCCCACAATGAGACTAATGGTGTTCTATCAAAGTAGGTTCATATGTGTGAATCTATCCAAACCGAAGCTCAAAAGACGAACCCTCGTCAAGTAATTGAAGTATAAGAACCCCGACAAATTATGTTTCATTAGTAACTAAACTACACCTTTGAGGTTAGCTCAGGTTTGATACAAAGGTCAACTAAGATACATAAAAAGTTCAACTCAGTCAAAATTTGGCAAAATTGGTGTCGAGAACTAGACCGGGGGTCGAGTAGTTTTAACGTTTTTAGCGTTTTAAAATTATACTTTCAAAATTTATAGATCCGAGTTTACGTGAGATCAAGCAATCACAATATGAACATAATATAAATAAACACAAGATAATAACGGCGAAATATAAAATGCAAGACAATAGTAAAGAGTTAGAAAGATCAAACTACAACATGAAGATTTATAGTGGTTCGGTAACGAAGCTCCTCTTATCCCTACTCCACTCCCCGAGTACCCAACTCGAGAGTTCACTTCACTATGTCAACAAGCTTCCTTCAAGCGGAGAAACCCGTACAACGTCGCTTACACCAATTTTCGACACTAAGCTAAATATCGAGTTCTAATCAAGTTAGAACCAATCTCAATCTCACACGTATTTTCAGAATTAAAATACTAACCCGATCACTCACGTATTTTCAGAAATAAAATACTAACCCGATCTAACAACTAAACAAGATTGGAGGTTATGAACTTGATGTACATCAATATACAACAAGAATGTAACAAACGTTACGAATGCACTAACTACACTAATAGCACTTCGTATGCTGACGATAACGCGTGTTCTTCTCTTGCACTTGAGTGGATGGATGTTTGGATCACTTTAAATAAATTTAAACAAGTTTAATGATCAAAGAAATAGAAATGTATAGGACTGTAAATGAGCAAAGAAAACTGTATGCAAAAGGTGAGTTTTATATGCAAAATGAGCCACTATTTATAGGCAGCAGAAATATGCCCGTTAAATAGGGACGGTCTCACGGTTCCTTTATTTTTAAAGGAACCGTCCCTATTTAATGGGATTTGGTTCAGACAGATGCTCCAGATTTTGTCTTTTTGTGGTGAAGCTGTTTTCTGGTGGAGGTTTATCTAGTTTGGGAGGGAAAATTATATTTGAATTATTTTTCTAATAAAACATTTTTAAAATATACAAAAATAATTTTTCCAATTAATTTTTTTTAAATGTTTTGTCACATTTGTAAAAATGTATAGTGTATGACACAAAATTATTTGTTTGATCATCCATCAAGTTTATTATTGTTATTCATACCTTTGGTGATTTTACGTCGAAATGAAAATTTACGACTAATAACTTGTTTACGTAAACTTTGACGTAAAATGTTTTTACAATTAGAGAAACCGAAAAATATAAATAACATTTTAAATATTATTTGTATTAACAATGGACTTATTTGTTTGGGCTTAAAATTTTGAGTCATTCGGACTACATTTATATGTAACAATATTGGCTTAAAATATTTTTGTTAGTCGAAAATGCTTAGTGTGACGAAATAGGGTTGACAACATGATCAACTCACAAGTAAGGATATAAATGAGAAGTTGTATCAATATCCAAATTCCATCGATCTTTTATCATTCATATCCACTTAATTTTGTTCTATCATTCATATCCTTACCCAATAGATGAAGGTAAGCAAAGACGGAACTTAGTAGGGGCAGGGGAGGGCCCTTGGCCCCCTAAGATTTTGTCTTGCAGTGTTAAAATTTAGTGGTCTTTGGGATGCGAAATATGTTTTACTTTATGGGCAGCACGAAGGGTTAATTGCCTAAGCTTCTAGAATTTCTGTGAAAGTTGGGTGTTGGGTTTTTTAAATATTACAATAGATCATAAAAAAACGAGTAAAGTCCAAAATACATCCCTGTGGTTTGCCCTGTGGAGTGGTTTTCATCCCTAAACTTTTTTTGGCACAAAATCATCCCTCCGTTAGTAAAGTTGGCACAAATACATCCCTCCGTTAGTAAAATCAGTTAATGAGGACTAACGGTGCAAATATATGTCCGTTATATTTACGTAAATCGTCCTTGTGGCAATGAACAAATTGCAACCAAAGTCCTTAAATTAATTTACAAATTCGTCCCTGTGGTCAACGTTGGTCAACGCCACGTGTCACCACATGAGTGGTGCCACATGTCAACGGGTCGGGTCGGGTCGGTAAATGGGTCGGGTCGGTAAACGGGTCGGGTCGGGTTGCCACGTGGACCAATGAGGTGGTGCCACGTGGCGTTAGAAAATAAATCCTAACTTTACCTCCGGTGGGATCGAACCCTGGAGGGTTGAGTGGGAGACAAAGGTAATACCCATCTGAGATGGGCATACCTTCATGTATGTTAGTCCATTTGGTTCTATTTAATCCATCTTAGTTGGTCTTTTATAAATAAAAAAGGTCAAATAGAAATTTGACCTGTCATTTTAAAGGGGTTCTGGGTCGGTTCAAAAATTGAGGAAAATACCGTCGGACTCGTTTTTTCGTGCTCTTTCCAATGGTATGCTCGGGGAATTTTTTCGATTTCAAACGAACCTCGAAAAATGCGAAAATCATCGTTTTTTCTTGGTTTCGCATTTTTCGAGGTTTGTTCGAATCGAAAAATTCTCCGAGCATACCATTGGAAAGAGCACGAAGAACGAAGTTCTTTCGAGGAATTTTTCGACTTGGTTTGGACCTCGAAAATGCAAAGACAAAGAAAAATAGTGATTTTGCATTTTCGAGGTTCAAACTAAGTCGAAAAAATTCCCGAGCATACCATTGGAAAGAGCACGAAGAAATGAGTCCGACGGTATTGGAATTTTTTCGACTTGGTTTGGACCTCGAAAATGCAAAACAAAGAAAAATAGTGATTTTGCATTTTCGATGTTCAAACTAAGTCGAAAAATTCCCAAGCATACTATTGGAAAGAGCACGAAGAAACGAGTCCGACGGTATATTTATTTATTTTTTACAGTCCATAAAACTCCGTAAATTGATAGGCCAAAACAAAATCAACCTTTAATAATAATGAATTGGTTTTAACTTTTAGAATGGGTTATGTATTAAATTTATGGAATATACTTGAGGCTATACGCTAACCCAACAAGAAAGCACGGCTTCCCAATCAAATGTCCCGGTTCGAATCGTGGAGCCAAATTGGTGGTATATTTTACCAATGCCACGTGGCACCACCTCATTGGTCCACGTGGCAACCCGACCCATTCATTGATCCGACCGATGACACGTGGCGATATACGGAGAAAAATTTGCACCGTTAGTCCTTATTAACTGAATTTGCTAACGGAGGGATTTATTTGTGCCAACTTTACTAACGGAGGGATGATTTTGTGCCAAAAAAAAGTTTAGGGATGTAAACCGCTCAACAGAGAAACCACATGAATGTTTTTTGGACTTTACTTTAAAAAAACGTTTAAAATTGGAAATTGATATATGGGCCGGGCTTTTTGATGTTAAACTATAAACTATCTTCTTCTTTTTCTTTAATGAAACATTGTAAACTTGTAATATATATTGTTTGTTAGAAACTTAGAATGCAAATGCATACTACAATATGTGATTCTGTTCACTTTTATTATAGTTTGAGACAGAATAAATTTGGTAAATAACTTAACAATATATTGACTTTAATTTATGAATCTCATAAGTTAGTAGAGTTTTGATTTTTATTTTGGTTTACACTTATAAATAGATAAATGTTTTCCCTACTACATTTTTCAGTATAATATTTTTGGCCCTCAAGAAAAACGTTCAAGTTCCGTCACTGCAGGTAAGTGGATATATCAAAAAATCCTTACTCGTTAATCACAACAACATTTTCCGATGAAAAGATAAAACATAGTTTGTTATAAAAACTAGTACAATGCAACACTAAGTTATAATAGATAATATTTAGCTCTCATAATTTGATACTTATTAGTGCATCAATGAATTAATCCTAACTCTAGTTTTGATCAACTATCTAGGAAATTATTTGAATGTTAACTAAGTTTGGTTAGGGATAAAACTAAACTAGCATATAACTATAATGAACTTGTATTATATGGAAACTACATTACCAATAAAACATTTTTTTTTGGTAATCACAATTTTCAAATTTTTGGCCGACTAATCAATAGGGTTTGAACCCACCGTCACATATAGGGTATGGTTGGCACGGAGCGATGTAGAGCTTTTTGGACCAATGATGGTGGAAACGAAGATTTTAATTTTTAATAGTCGTTTGCCAAAGGAGCGGTTCACAAGTTTTTTTGTCATTAGGCCACATATGAGCAGTTCCATTAAAACATTTGAAAGCTATAAAGATTAAATTAGATAAATCGTCCTAAATTTTAGCTAAATTGCATGTTTCGTCTCAACGTTATAAAAGTGCAAGGACAATATTTGCACTTTCGTAACGTTTGGAATGAATACGCAATTTGACCAAACTTTAAGGACGATTTATGCAATTTACTGTTGTAAAACAACAAGCTGTAAAAATAACAAGACGTAAGGATAATAATTCTCAGCTCATAAATTCTAATTTGTCTGTGTGTATATTATTTTGGATGGTAATATGATAATCTACAGCTGAGAATTATTATCCATTCTAATAATCTAAATAGAGATGGTGCGGTCTTTCTTTTTTTTTTTTTTTTTTTTTCCTTAATTTCAACATATTTGAAAAAAAATAAAAAAATAAAAGGACAATAAATTATTAAGAATCACGAAAAAATTTCAAAAAAAAATCGTTTTCATTGTTAAAGGTATTCACATAAACTTTTAGTTTTTAACAAAATTTTAATATTACAATAACTTTTTTTGATATCACAGATTTTTTTAAAAATTGTTAATATTACCGTAACTATCATAGGTTTTTAACAGCACAATTCATTTTTAAATGTAAAAAAACTTAATATCACGTTGGTTTTATGATATTACTATAATTATAATGAGTTTTTAATATCATGTTTCATTTTTACATGTAAAAATCTTAATATAACGGTTGATTTTATAATATCACCGTAACTATCATGACACCCTTTCATAATATCCCTAATATTACGGTAGGTATCATAAAAAAAAAAAAAAAAAAAAAAAAAAAAAAAAAAAAGGTGCTCAAAGAAATCTGAAAAAATGAAAAAATACAACAATAGTAAGGATCGTTCAAAAGAGAAAAAAATCAAAAAAAATCATTTATGGTCAATTGGTACCGTAAAAATAACGTGTGTGATTAGATCTACAGACGATCCAAATCTGTCCGTACGTCAGCACTAAAATTAAAAATCCGCACGTCTCCATTTATATACATATTCGTTATTCACTCAATTAATTCATCCATATCCACCACTAATGGATCGGATCGGATCGAATGAACATCCATTAAATGAGTGATACAATGATTTGTACAAGCGAAGGTTTCGTCACCGATTAAGAGAGTTTGCGGGTTAAAGTTACGGGACAAATTTGATCTTGAGGTTTATGTGCTCATGTGAGAATGTATATAATAAATTGTAGGTGTCTAAGTTTGCTTTTTAATTTAAAATTTGAACAAGAAAGATTAATTAATTTAGCTCTTTTGAATACCAACAGTTTACATAAAGCTTTTTATTCTAATTTCTTAGACGTTATCATAATTGCAAGGTTTTGAATAATTAAAACTTGCAATTATTAAAAGAAGTAAACAGCTAAATTTGAAAATGCAGAAAAGATATAGCGCAAAATGTTAGAAGAAAAAGAAGTAAAAATACCTCTCGTCAATTGTTTCTTTTAATCTTTTCAACAACTTGACATGATCTTCATCCACGATGTCATGTAGATAGCCCTGGTGAAAAACCACCACCTTCGGCATTCATAGCGACCACCTCGTCGACACTATATTACTTGACTACTACTAGTCGTCTTCTATACCAAGGATGCCTTGGCACCTTTTTTCTTTTCTTGTTTGAATGGTTCAGATTTTATGAGGCACATCGACCGAAAGAGGATCAAACATATAGGATACAAGTATGAAGTTAATGATATGGTGGTCTACAATGACAGCTTATAGATGGACAATAAAAATGTGGAATTGATTAACAGTCAATTGACATGAATACTCAAACAACTCTTCGTATGTGGTACTTATATGTTAAGTATTAACTCAACTAACTAATAAATTAGATTAATCTCACTACTACAGGGATGGATCATGGTATGAGGATCGATTTTTGGAGGTTTCTATGCCTAACTTAAGTAGAGACCCATTCCTAGCTTATCACTTATTCTTGCATGTATTATTTATGCACACCGGTTCTCAGCTAGCAATTAATGGCTCCCTCAACTCCATAACAGAGACGGTTTTCTACCAAATAAATGAATAATCGATCATTAACTAAAATTGATTTCAAATTGAAGTGACCTTGCAGCTGGAGCGGAGCCACAAAATTTATGTGTGACAAGGAGAACTTTGATGTTGTACAAAACAAGTATTTTTGGCCTTGCGTTGCGACGGTTTAATAAATATGCAACTTCCGAATGATGTTTTATTTCATACAGTAAATGTTGGATATTTTAGTGTAATTGGATTAACTTGTTTTGACCAATTTCATCATAATAATACATCATTTAGGTTTGGAGGTGCGGAGTCTTGCCTACTTTAATTTATTATGATCTTAGAGGCGAAGCCCCTGAGGACGGGGTCCGGGGCGCCCCTGTGTAGGTCCAGGCGGCAGCCAGCTGAGGTCAGGCGAGCCACAGAGCCCGATTCATTTATCTTTGAGTAGTGTGATTCTCAAGTAGTATGATTCTCTGAAGCTTTAATCTCTTGAAGTTATGTTCCTCAATGATTGATATTCGAAATTGAGGACAAAATTTGACAACTTGGAACCCTAAAGCGCCATTGGCGATTATCCATAACTTTATTATATCTGGTTTGTTTGGTCATTATCAAGATAACGGTTCATTATATCTCATACACAAAGCATCTGAAAAATTCTCAACTCGAATTGTATCAGATTGAATAATTTGGTAGAACCGCCAAATTGATTCGATCTGAAAGTGTTCACACGCTTTCGAGGAGATTAAGCGTATCCGTTGGTGTTCGTTATTACTACATATCCCCTACAGTAAACACCATGACTATGTTGTTGATAATTATTACGTACTGAATATAAAAGTCTTGTGTGCCCCGAGCCCCCAATACAACGCAAGAGAAAATTTAAAATCCAACTAAAATTATATAAAATGAGTTTTTGCTAAAGATTTTATCGAATTCATCACTTATTAAGTTATTGCAGCCAAGAATTGATTTCTTTCAACAATCGTATATTAAGGGTTTGTACATCACACATCCCTCGCATTTTTTATTATCCACTTTATTAACAAAACAAGACAATTCTAATATATGCAAAGAAAATTGTACATAGGGATAGCAGAGGCTAAGGGTTTGTTTGTTAAATTTTTTTATCAAGTCATTTCTAATTAAAAGTTGACTTAATCTGATACCTCAATTTTATTCTTAAATATTTTCGATCGTATTTTCATTAATTCACAAACAAACAATTTTAATATGACTTAATGAATTCAATTTTTCATATTAAGTCACAAACAAACACCACCAAGAGTAAATCTGGATTGATTACATTTTGGTTATTAAAAACATATATTGTTGATGTGTATGATGATAAGCTAAGCGATTTGTTACCACAGTGTGCTTAGGTGGTTCGATGAGGAGCCCGTCCTCATTTTTCACATGTCGCGTCCTTTCTCTCTCCAAATGACCTTCGAGCGATTGGGTCTTGCGATAAAACGGCTTTAATTAAAAAGTGAGTTTTGTTTTTATGTGTGTATTGTGTCGATCATATATATGATCGAATTCATAAAAATCTTGCGATCGAGATTTCTTACGATCGATTAGGAAATGAAAATGTGATCGCGGGAGGCGTCGGCGAAATGTTAAATAACATGAAGCGTCATTTTTAGCGTAAATTAAGATATACCGGGTCGGGTATAATAAAGGAAAAAAAGTGCTCTACTATGTTAAGGTTAACACTAATTAAACACATTTAGGTCCCTCTAAACAAATTCGGTTGGTGATTTTATTTTATCTATCTAAAAAATTATAAATATCAAGTACGTAAAAAAATGAAAGCACTCACAACTTTCTGGATAATTTAACCAAATGGTATGCGAATATTATATCATAATTAACATTATCATTGAAAACATTTGAGAAACTCTGTGTGCTAAACGAAAATTAAAACACGATTCCGTGAATAAAATCATGCTATGAAATAAAATAAAAAATCTATAGTATTCACACTATTTGAAAATTCTGAATAAATATACCAGCAATAGATACTAGTACCACATTTACTATAACTAGATACTTGTACATTTTGAAAAGTGGCCCTCCCACTATCCCCAGTTCCCACCCACTTTCCTAATTCCCCATTGTATCTCCTTCTTCGTATTTTCTGACTCAAAACCACCGGAAAACAGCTTTTTGCATTAAAGAACACTCAAATTGATGGCAACCTTTGAACGACTAGGGCACTTTGAATTTATGAGTGAGGGAATCGGACTTCATTCTCACAAATTTTACTTTTTTTCCCATATATTTTTTGTATCTTTAAGAACTTGGTTGGGGGCATCTCCCCCCACTACTACTAAGGTGGCTCCGCCCTGCTTACAGTAATGCGATCGAATGAAGATCGATTGGATGAATCGATCGTATAGCCTTGTTGGGGGCAACCTTATTGCTAAGAGTAACTTTGCATCTGTTTGTACGTGATTTTTGTCAAGAGTAATGTATCATTTTGCTTTACCAAGCTACATAGTGTATAATATCACATTCTAACGTCAAAATACGTGCTCCGTCTCATAGTAAGTGTTCAGTTTAATTTTTTACAGTCTAATTTGCTCAACTTTAACCTTAAATATTTTTATATGTGTTATATAATATGAAGTTAGTTATTTTACATACACAACTTTTACACATATCGAGGACTTCGTCCCTACCTCCATTTAAAAAAATCGATTGTTGAGATTAAAAACGTTTTATTATTTCAATTATTTTTAAAATTTAAATATTTTTAAACCGTTAATCGTTAAGCGAAAATAATTCTGCCATCCCACGACGTTTAAAATCACGTGTGATTAAGCACTAATTGAATATCGCATCGATATTTAGTGTTAAATCACATATGATATGTAATATCACATATGATATTAGTGTTAAGTCGCATATGATATATTATCGTATGTGATTTATATTAATATCACATGTGATATTCAAATTATCATATGTGATTTAAAATTAATATCATGTGATATTCAAATTTATCATATGTGATTTAACACTAATATCACATGTAATATTCAAATTAGTGTTTAATCACATGTGATTTTTTTCATGCAAATTTCAGTAACGAAAAAAAACAAAAAAATGTAAAAAAAACACGAATTTTTTTTTTTTGTTGAAATTATATCAAAATGCCTATCTATAGATAAATAATTAAATGCTTGTCGTAATGGTATTTTTTTTTCGTTTAACGATTAACGGTTTGAAAGATATTAATATTTGAAGAAAAACAAAATATAAAAGTGAGTTTTTTAAATTGTTAAGATTAATTCCATCCATTAGATCAAATAAAAATGAATAGAATATAAAGGGTGAAGATTGATCCTTAATATAAATAATCTTTTGTTAATCATATAATATTTGATGTAAATTATATGAATGAATTTGATTTTAAATATTTTTATTGATATAATTTTTATCAAGTATTATATAACACAAATAAGAATATTTAAAGTTAAAATTAAAAAAGAAAGAATCAAAAAAAATTAATTGAACACTTATTATAAACGGAGGGTGTGACAACCCGTAAATTCCTCGATGCGTTGTAATTGGAGAAACATCGATTAGAGCGATCGTTTTAACTAATTTGAGATACGAGTCGTATTATATATCGTTTTTATTGAAAATAATATTCTAAGAACAATGGCGTAACTCCCTGGTCACGAATCTCTCGTTAGCCCCGAACCTAATATATTAAAAGTTTTGAAAAGTTACACCTAGGGTCCTTGTGATAGTTTACATTTCCGCCCCTAGAGTTTCAAATGAACAAGTTTGGTCCCTCCTAGGTATATAAATACCTACACCACTCACAAATCTCTCATTTTACCACTCTATTTTCTCTCACTACAAAACACACACAATATATCCCTCTCCTCTCTCTCTCTAAAATTCAGCCACCCCTAGGGTTCCAGCAGCCACCACTTTTCCGGCCAACTTTCCGGCCACCACCTATCTCAAATGATAGATCGGGAAATCGTGGTTACGTTTTTGTAACCCACACGCCACGAATTATCCAAACGCGCCCTAAATCTTGATTTTTAGATTCGAAATTATTAGGGTTTCTTGGTTAAACTTTTGCAAGGGTCGAGCATGGTGGGTTATGAGTTGTACTCGTAAAGACACCTCCAAAATGCTTCTTGTTCCTCTCTTTTCTCACGGTAACACTGATTCGTGTAAAGTGAGTGGTGAAAAACACAATATCAACGTATATCAAAATAACCGTAAAATTCGAAAGATTAACCCTTTAGGAAAAAAGGTTAACGTATCAAATCTTACTGTGTGATAAAATGATCCGGAAAGTGATTTCCGGGTCGTGTCCCAACGAGGTGTGAAATTGAAGGAATCGTTGAGTTTCGTGATTTGAACTTGAATTGGTTTTAATGATTTGTTTTATTTGAATTACGTTATCTACGAATTAATTAACGGGAAGGTAATTAAGGCAAGGAACCCTAATAAACTAAAAATAAACTATCACTAAGCCTAAGGAATGATAAAACGAAGCTACACTAAGTCCTAGGGTGCTAAAACGTAAAAACGTAAAAACCGGGAAACAACCCGAGCCATAAACGTAAAAATTTTGCAATTTAAGGGCTACGGGTGTGAAATTAATTTTCCTACGTTCTATTTGACTAAAAATAATTTTAGAAAAAGACCGGGTATTTTTTTCGACTTTTAAAATAATTACTACGAATTAAAAACTATTTTAATCTAATTAATTAATAAAAAATACTAAGCTTTTTTGTAAAAATCTGAAAATTTCACAGCAACTACCTTACAAGTTACTAAATCTAAGAAAATTATAAAAACCACCACTGCTTTTTGGAATAAGCTGTTATATAAGGAAAAGAAACTATTAAGCTAAATGTGAAAATTGGAGTTAAGTATTAAACAAGGTAACTTATGACCAAGACAAGTCCCAAGGGCAACTGGCATACAGGTACATCACTATCACCCCCGTGGGTGGGAGGTCTCAGGTTCGAGCCTGCCTCCCATCTTTTTGCTTCTTTTTTTTATTTTTGGATTTTTGCTGTTTGGATTTAAAAATGCAATCAAGGTCTACAAAATTTATGAAAACTTTTTGAACTAAACCCAAGAATAAGCGGTTAAAACTGCTTCTTCACTTCTGTTATAGATCAACACCAAATAACAATTCTTTTAGCAACTTATTGAGCAAACAGTGATTATAAAAAATGAATAAATAGGCAAAATCAAGGTACCATTAAGCTACTCTAACATTAAACTAAAACAGGCTACTAATAATTCAAAAAGCAATAACACTTAGAGGGAAAATCAGTTGGGAATTAAGCTATGCTAAGGGGAATCCTAAGCTAAAGAAACTAATAAGCTACCAATAAGCACTATGAGGAACTAAACAAGCTGACAATGATCTAAACTACACTAGGCTATCTAATGGCTCTAAACTGAATCTAATAAGCAAATTACAAATACTGATAAGCAATAAATAAGACAGAATGGTGACCTTTGCTGCTGAACTGCAAGGCCACAAACAGCCTTAGGTGGTCCTTTTGCAGCTTATTTGAGATAAGCTAGAAAGAGAGTTAGATCCTGAACTTCTGGGGAATTTAAGAACACCTGGCTGACAACCTTTGGCCCCATCTCTAATCTAAAATAAGCTGACTACAGCTTATTAATAAGATGCAAGAATTTTGGTTTGGGCTGAAGCAACCTGCACAGAACAGTAATAGTAATAACTGACCCACTTTGACCCAATGGCAGACCCCTCAAAATATATTTTTTGAATTTTTCCCTTTTGACCCAAGATAAACAAGCTAGCAAACTTGTGATTTTTATTTTTTATAATTTTTTACTCGACCAAAATTTTCACTTAAACTGCTATGCAAAAACTGAGAAAACTCATTTTTTCATCAGTTTTTTTTTTTTTTTTTTTGAGATTTGACTTCAAAATTTAGTTAAACTGTGTAAAGTATTTTCAAACTCAAACAAGTGACTCAAATGCTTGTGCTAAACTTATTTTTAAACCCAAGATGAACCAAAACTCTCTTTTGACCCATTTTGACCTATAAGCCAAGCACCCTCTCTTTTGTTGAAACTGCTTGCAACTGATTGTTTATTCCAAACAAATATGATTTCTTCTTTATGAATGTGGGATTAAAACTTGTAGTGACTGAAAACTAAAAAAAACAATAAGCATTTAAACTACGCAGAACTTGAACCAAAATAGACTTTCATTAACTGGAAAATATTACAATTGAAAAAAAACTGAGAAAACATTAAGACTAAAACTAGGGGTTTAAAAGAAAGAAACTAAATTTAAAACTAAACTAGGGTGCCTTTCACAGTGGCTACAAGCTCCTACTTATACTAAAAATGAGAGTCTTCAATCACTCTTCTTCTGTGCTTCCTGTGAGAGGGGAAAACAGCCAAATAGCTTCACTTGTGCTTTCTTCAGTCAATCTCATCCATCCAATAAGTAGGTATATATGAGAAGTAATCAGAGTCGTCCCTTGGGTTCTTTTGAAGCTGGGATCGCCAGCTTGGCAGGTTCTTGGAAAGGAGAGAAAAGAGAGGTGGGTTTGGGAAATGGGTAAAACTGGGTAAAAGGGATTAAGGTGGATTTGGGTTTTGATGTAGCTGGGTAATAGAAAGTTTGGAGGTGGAGTGTTTTGGGATGGTGGGAATTTGGGTAAAAGGGTGTGGCTGGTTCTGGGTTTCAGAGAAAGGAGAAAGAGGTGGGAGTTTGTTTTTGTTATCTGGTTTTTTTATTTTTTTATTTTGTGATCGAGGTTTTGATTTGGAAGTAATACACAAGGACCATATTTGCCATTTTACCAAACTTGAATAACTAGGGACTAGATTTTGACAATTATTGCATAAAATACAGTCTAAATATTTTTTCTGTCTTTTTGAGACTTTTCAAAGTGTTTTTGACTGTTTTTGCAGTGTAGAAGGAACAAAAATGATGAGTATTTACACACTCATCAAACACGCACCCACATCTAATGTATCTTTATTTTTCTCTTTTTGATTCGTATACAAATTTTTGTGTTGTGTTTCGTGGATATAAATGGAAACGAGAAAGAAATACAAGTTATGAAACGTTTTGTGATAAGACTCGAATGGTAAACCTTTGTTAAAAACAAGATTTAAAAACGTTGTTTTGATTTAGTAATAAATACTCTCTGTAGGAGTCGTACTTTCCGCCTATAACCTAGAAATCATGCTAAGTCAACTGACTGATTGCTAGTAGCAATCAACACTTTCTAACAGAGACATACTCAGAACTTCCTAGACTTCCCGTCCAGTAGAGATTCCGTGATCAACGGAAATCGTGAAATCCTAAGGAGTAACCTGAACCACGTTCCTTGGGACAACCACCTAATCGTTAGCCATTCCAGAAACACCTGCTATCCTTTTTGGTCCTCTTAACCGATGGATAAAGCTACGCCGTAGTCAGAACCTATGGAGTAGATCCCGCGCCCTTACCTGAGTGGTTGTTAGTAGTCCTACCAACCTATTCACCTCCCGCTAATCAGCAAGATGGAAAGTATGGACGACTATGCTCGTCTCTCTCCCATAGTTATAGCAGTTTTAGAGAATCCCTCTACCTTCTTTTAAGGAGGTGAGAGAGTGCTCAATCCTCTCCTTTTGGTAAAGTGACTTCACTCCTATGAGCTAGTCCTCACTATGGAACTCCAATTGAAAAGGGGAATCCCCCTGGTCCGTTTTCTCTATCTGAGATTCATTCTGTTAGTACACATCTATTCTTCTCTCTCAACCTTCGACTTCTTCCGATCCTCTTTAAAGAGGAAGTGCGATCTGGAAGCCTGAGTTAATCAAATAGAATTCTTCTTACGTAAAGAAAACAGTGCACATTAGAAATGTTGATTTCTATCCTTTTCGGGTCGTGGCAATCGCTACACACCCACGTATCGCCTATCACTTCCTAGAGCCGAGAGAACAGATCTAGATATGCTTACAGCGTATCATCTACCGACGGATGGCTGAAGTAAAGAAACCATTCGAACCTTAGTAGAACTCATCGCGTGCCTATCAAGTTTGGCAACTGTTGGGATAAACACCTCTCGTTGGCCAAACTCTCTTATAGGCATCTCTCGAGTTTGACAATGGTTGGGACAGACACCTTCCATTGGCCAACTTCTCCTATAACCATACCTATCGCTTTAGTACCTCAAAGGCACCGTAAGAGATTCTCTATGGTCGTAGGTGCCGATTCCGATGATTTGGAAGAAATGGAAATACCCAACTTAGCAACCCCGAACCTATTCGAAATGATACCAAGGAAACCGTTCTAAGTTGTGATGGATATGCAAGCTGCTCGCAAACCGTAGGAGACTCAGATAACGTAAACCTCTTGACTTCCCGGATATGACCTAGGTTAAGCCTAGAAATTCATCATGAGAATGTGCGAAGCGTTTAGTAAACGTGAGAAGCTTAGTCCTTAATATGTCGATCTTTTCCAGATCCTTGTTGAAGTTAGACCCGGTGAGCTCGAGCCTTGAGCTACCATCAACTTCGATAGCACTCCACGACATTTAGTGCGTAATAGGAAGAAATGACTCGCCGATGAGGCAATTGTTATCCCTCCGGGAAATCCAAATCTTTGAACTTTTAAACTTTGTTGACCTATCGAAATCATAGACCATGAAACCAGCGACTTTAGTAAAGTCGCATCTCTATCTTCGAGGTTCATAGAAACTCGCGATGAGATCATAGATTCGCGTAGGAAAGTGAAGATGAATCCTCGATGCGTATGCACTCACCTCTTTAAACCTCAATGAGTAACTTAAATTGAATCGCGAGGCGCCGATTCCTTTTAAGAGGTTAGGTTGTGACAACTCGTAAATTCCTCGATGCGTTGTAATTGGATAAACATCGATTAGGCGATCGTTTAACTAATTTGAGATCTGAGTCGTATTATATATCGTTTTATTGGAAATAATATTCTAAGAACAATGGTGTAACTCCCGGGTCACGAATCTCTCGTTTGCTAGCTCAAACGAGCCCCGAACCTAATATATCAAAAGTTTTGCAAAGTTACACCTAGGGTCCTTGTGATAGTTTACATTTCCCCCTAAAGTTTCAAATGAACAAGTTTGGTCCCTTACGGGTATATAAATACCCACACCACTCACAAATCTCATTTTACCACTCTATTTTCTCTCACTACAAAACACACACACAATATATCCTCTCTCTCTCTCTCTAAAATCCGACCACCCACTGGGGGGTCCGGTAGTCATACTTTTCCGGCCAACTTTCCGTCCACCACCAATAACTACACCACCTATCTTAAATGATAGATCGGGCAATTGTGGTTACGTTTTTGTAACCCACATGCCACGAATTATCCAAACGCGCCCTAAATCTTGATTTTTAGATTCGAAATTGTTAGGGTTTCTTGGTTAAACGTTTGCAAGGGTCGAGCATGGTGGGTTACGAGTTGTACTCGTAAAGACACCTCCAAAATGCTTCTTGTTCCTCTCTTTTCTCACGGTAACACGCACCCACATCTAATGTATATTTATTTTTCTCTTTTTGATTCGTATACAAATTTTTGTGTTGAGTTTCGTGGATATAAATGGAAACGAGAAAGAAATACAAGTTATGAAACGTTTTGTGATAAGACTCGAATGGTAAACCTTTGTTAAAACAAGATTTAAAAACGTTGTTTTGATTTTGTGTGGTGAAACAAGTTTAAATCGAATGGTGTCATAAACTTACGTGAGTCCGGATTGGATTTAATTTGTTACCACAGTTTAGAAATTAGCGAGATGTTTTCATGTGAAACAAGGAAATGAGACAAAATACTTGTAACTAGTTTTGTGTTAGGAAGCTGTATAAGTGTGAGTGATTTGGTTGTTATTTCAGTTTTGAGTCGAGTTGACTCAGTCGCATGAGTCGGGTTAATGGGCTGTTTTGGGTCAGAAATGGTACGGGTCGGGTCAGGTTGACCCGAATGTTAATTGGGTATTGACTTTGTGTAGATTTATGAATCGGGTATATGATACGAGTAAAAATTAGTTACGGGTTAAAATCGATAAGACGCGGTAATAATTTATAAGTCATAAATGGTTGTTAAAATGAATTAACGATTACAAAAGAAACGGTAATTAGTA
This sequence comes from Chrysanthemum lavandulifolium, assembly GCA_022545495.1. Lineage (NCBI taxonomy): Eukaryota > Viridiplantae > Streptophyta > Magnoliopsida > Asterales > Asteraceae > Chrysanthemum > Chrysanthemum lavandulifolium. Next base: position 79,484,817 of record CM040244.1, on the reverse strand, counting down.
CATAACGGCGGATAAACTTGTAAAATATATATCTAACGACTCGATTGTGTAACGAATCAATTATATGTATCGATACCGGAATAAAACTATTGTGATATGCAATATATGACTTGATCGGATAACGGTAAGTTATTTATAAAGCAGGACGATAAACGTTAAGAACTAATTATGTAATTGATAATTGGTATTGGGTATAGCGTATCGATATAACTTATAAGGATCGAATACGGTTTATAAACTTGGAATAAATATTGATAACAAGTTTTATTGATTAATAAGTCGTACTTTATTAAACGTTTTGGCTTAAAAAAGTATAATATGTTAGACTCGGAAATGAGTTTGATATATTTGTTTCGCGATAGGCCTAAGTATTCCCTTCTCACATTTTAACTAATAATGAGACATCTAGTTATATATTGTGGATGAATATGATTTTATTTAATCGTAAACTCTTATTGATTAAAGATAGTAACTTATGTTTTATAAATACGAGTTAATCTTTATAAACTTGTCGAGGAATATTATTTTGATAAGATAACTTAGTATAGTTGTAATGGTTTGGGAACGTTGAATAAACAAGCGTGTCTTTTATAAAATAATTTGTGGTATAACTTATATGAAGTACTTTATTATAAACTTGTATGAATTACAAGTAACGAATGTGACACCGTTATTAATCAGGTGATAAATGGAACTTATCTTTTATTATAAACATGTACGTTTGGGATTAGGGGAAAACTATCGAAGGTTAATCTAATTATATTTAATAAATAGTCGTCGTCATTTCCTAGTCTTTGATTAGCTTGAGTATTGTCAGTATTCCTAGACTTTGTCGATGTCTTTTCCTTGTTGGTGTGCGTTCTAGTTGGTATGTCTCGAATGTGTCGACGTCTTATCTTCTTTCGCTTGAGTTGTACGTCGCTTCTATGTTTCTTACCACCATATGAAACGTTAGAACTAAACTTTTGAGATATTAATTATAAACTGTTGGGAACGATAATGGACTTTTGAAAGTAACAACATGAATGATCCACGAAAACTACGACACATTACTTTTGATCGACTTCTTTATCGTATGAGCTGTATTTTAAGATAATTGTATACTCATTAGGTTGAGTAACTTTGACTCTATCGTACTCGTCGTATATTCTTCTGGATGCCATGGAGAATAGCTTTAGATGCCAGTCGTGTCAATAGTGAATAGTGCATTGTTGTGGCTAAGGTGAGTTTCATAGCCCATCTTTTCAAAGGTTTTCATAACTATTTTGGGGGAGAATACATGTTGCTTTTAACGAACCATAACTGGATCTGTGAACATTAATTGGGAATGACTGTTGTTTGGTATATTTGAATTGGTGATTGATATCTTATGTGTTTATGTGATTGCAAAATGTGGAAAACTAGAAGGGGGGGGTTGAATAGTTTTGCCGATTTTACGTTAGTTTCAAAAACTTTTGATTCGTTAATATGTGAGATCTTATGGATATAGAGAAAGTATATATCTAATGATAAAGCAAGTAAATAAAGTAAAGTGAAGGGAAAGAAAAGACACAACCGATGTATAGTGGTTCGGCTACAAGGACATCTTCCTTGCCCTACTCCACTCCCCGAGTCACCTACTCGAAAGTTCAAGCACTATGTCAACAAACTCCTTCACTTGGCGGAGAAGCCTTCACAACGTTGCTTACACTTAGTCCGGTACAAAGCTAGATACCGAGTCCGTAACACGGTGGACAAAACCAACACGACTATTACACAACAAATATGTGAAATATCAAATACAAGATCTTCGCTACAGAAATCTTGCGGAGTGACAAATCAATCAAGGACCCCTTACTTGGATGACTTGTAGAATGCTCGTGATCTCGCCTTGAAGGACCTATATGAGGATCACAATAGAAAGAAAGAAGAACAACTCTCTAGATCAAGTGATCTATATGTTAGAAGAGAATGAGAGTGTTTGAGAGATTTAGTAAGAAGAGGGTGAGTTAGAATGAAGAAATGGCTCTCTATTTATAGGCAAAATTCTTCATTGTTCCCGGATCCCACGGATCCGTTCCACTTGGGATCCGTCAGTGTAAACCTAGGGATCCGTGGAACGCTCCTCTTTGCCCATGGGTTTTTTGGTTATGGGTCATGGGTTATGGGTTGGTCCATGGGTTTTCTTTAGATTCAATGTATCTAAGTATACATTGCATCTAGTCTACTTGGGTATGGGTTAAGATCCATGGGTTATGGTTTTTACCCATCCTAATAAACTATTACAACAAATGCTTAATTACTACATTATGCTTTACAAAAATAACATGTATCCTTATAATTATACTTAAGAAAACATTATATTTGTTATCAACAAAACACAAAGAGATCGCAAAATATTAATAAGCGTTTTACGATTTATTTGTATTAACAATCTCCCTTTTTGTTGATGACAAAACATAATGTTATGATGAGTAAAACTTAAGAATAGTTGTAATTTTTGAAAGCCCTAAGTTTTACTTCTTCTCCCTTGTTGTCGAAACAAAAGTTAACCCTTGGAAGAAATAAACACTAACTCCCCTTGACCGTAGCTCCCCTTGTTTGGGCGTCAAGAGAAGAAAATAAAATCCTACAAAAGAAAGGTTAGTAACATGCTTAAATAATCTTGTGATTGGCGAGAATCAAGATTGTTGAAACTAACAGAGACCTTGATAGATCTTGAGCTCGTGGATCGTTATGTATGCCTATGTAATCACAAGCACAATAAAAGACAATCTCTACTACTAATGTTTATCGTGAATATAAACACAAGTAAATAACTAAGAACTTCTTGATCCTCTATGGATCTTTATATTAACTAAAGCGAGTTTTTCCAATCGGTACATAAACCTTTCTAATGTGTTCCTTTTATAGATAAGGAACCTAAACAATATTGCTAAACCGTTTCCCAAAAGCGATATAATCATAAAACTAAATAAGATATACACAATCACTTCTAATAAAGCTCATGTATATCTACACTAAATAAACTAAATACGGAATAGACGACACTTCCGTGAAACAAACTAATCACTATTATTCTTATTGAGAATAAGTCTTGACGAGAATCCACTTCACTTGATGAAACACTTCGGCATTAATATCGGCATAATCGGACTTTCACATAATTCCCAACAATCCTCCCTAAGCTGGAATTTGACTTGTTAAGTTCAGGTTTACGGATAGATCTTCTGACACCGGAGGATTGAACACGAACAACAACGACAAAAATCCAAGAACATCTCTATGATGAAGAAACTACGAAACTCCATATCTTTGCGGCAACAAATGACAAAAGGTACATCAAAAGCAGTTAGTTTCATACTATTCTCATCACATCCGGTGTGTTAACTCACTGAGAGGTGAATCATTGAAAATAAATGGATTTGATGTCTCTTTTCTAATAGCCATCACTCTTTGGAGTAGCCATATGTTTGGTTAAGTAAACTATGGTACAGCGATAACCATCGATTTATGGGCAAACCGGCAACCATATAAGCGGTTTGAAATGTCTTTACACATGCCGTTTGCTCGGGACTAGTCAATTCTTAGAATTGGTGAATGGAGAACCAAATATGGAATGCCACTGTCTTTACCACAAGCCATATACAAGTGGACTAGCCAATTCTTGGATTCCAAGCGAGGAATAAACCATGGTGAATTGAAAACCATACAACACTCGGCAAATAAAGCATAGGTGGTTGCATACCCTATGATTTTTAGCAAATCATTACGACTATCAATGATTTGATGTGTCTTTACCAAAGTGTACCCTTTGGACTAGCTAACTCTTTGACATACCCAAAGTATATCGGTGAGTCAATAACCAAAATATACAACAAACACCGCAAGAAAAGGTAGACAAAACTAAAAGCTTTTTTTTTTTTTTTTTTTTTTTTTTTAATATTACACAGTACAAAATGTTACAATCAAGATGAACCTTTATGTGATAGAAGTTGATTCTTAATCAAACCAACACATTGAGTAGCATGAAGGTCATCATTTCCAACCGGATTAGGGCACTTCAATTTGTGTTTGACAATCTTTCCATAAAATATCGGATAAAGGATAAAGCCTATCGATAGCATACACAAAATCATCCCACATGTAGTCTGAACTACACGAACACAAGCGAGGATAAAATCTCCAACTCTCAATCTCCCATTTATGAGAATTCTTCCAAATAGAATACCCTTTACCATGTGGAGAATCGAGAATCAAACATAACTGAAGATCTCCCAACAAATATAAGCCGAACCGGTTGCTTGATGTGACTTATAATCTTTGAATGACATGTTCATCTGACATCTTCAAATCATGTCTACTCACCAAATGAAGAATATCCTTCAAGAAGTTAAATTCAATAAAGATTTATCCGACCTATAAGCGATGTTAAGCTTTCCGGTCAATTAACCAAAACCACATGAGCACTTTCGGAAAAAGCTTCAGCGGATCCAACCTCAATAAATGTAGATTCATCGACCTTAAGATCTAAAGTAGTATTCCTTGAAGCATGTTTACGAGCCAATCTATCGAACTTCTTGTAACCAAACTACGCTTTCCCATATCGCAAATGTTATCGGTATCAAGTGTAGATCAATTTCTGAATAAGAGAATCACTTAACTCCACACTTGATAACATGTCGGAAGAAACCAAAGAAGATTCGTGAAACATCCATAGCGGAAGAAGTAATAACATCGAAGTTGTATCGGCGAGAACAAGCGGAGATACCACCGAAGGCAAAACATCATCAAAACTATCCACAATTTCAACTGTTCTCTGCCGCTTGGGCAGTAGGAACATCGGACATTGAAGCACTATTTGCCAATTTAGAAGAAGAAGTAGAACGGAAGAAGAAAACTTCATAACCATATGATCTTGTCTAATCAAAGCATCATCGGATAAAGTCATGATTTGCTTCATTGACATACGAATTATACATAGCGACATTCTTCACAACTCTCCTCATATAATTCCTCTTACGAGCAACGATCATAGGTTTTCTCTTTTAGCCTTATTTCTCGATCAATAAGAGCTCTTCTCTGTGCTGTGATTCCTTCTTTCTTTGATTACCAAGTGCCACCATTTTATCCATAAAATCATCATCATTAAAAGAATCTCCTAAGATAAGTTTTGCAAGATCGGGATCGAAGCACCTTGAAATATAACCATCCCATTGATCATGGTAATCATAGGAAAGAATGCATCAAACTCTAACTTTCTTTCGAGACACATCGAGCATCATCTTGATCTTGAAGAAATTTAGCCACAACACGACTCTTGGATATTCTCATAATCGACAAACAAGCCGACTGAGCTTGATATTGTTCTTTAGTCACTTTACGACTTGACAAATCATCAATCACGGGATCTGTCCTTTCGAAAGATGTCTCGGTGAGAACCAATTTCGTGAGAACCAATGTGAGCTTGAGAAGAAACAATCAAACCAGCATCGGAGGAAATAGGTTGAGACAATTCCTCAGCGGTGTGTAGAAAACTTGAGGGTAGCATTCAACTTATACACTCTCCCGGCAAGAAAAACCTCTTCATCATCTCGAAGGTGAAACATTTGAATATTCGGTATAGATGAAGTTTGACCATCGGGAATAACCTCTTTCACTAAACCATCGATAGATGCATCCTTTATATTTAGCTCCTTTGATGTGTCGTGAGATACCTTATCAAAGAATGTCTTACGTCTTTTGCTAGTATATAGAATAGGCTCCTTACTAGACACCTTTCTTTGTGAAGATTTAGCAATAGAAGAAGGAACATTAGATTTAAGTGCCACATCGGCCAATATATCAAGAGATTCATTAAGATTCTCTTGACCTCCTCCTCGAAGAAACCAAACATCTCTTTTTACCCTTACGACTTAAATTCCTCCAAGTGTTCAACTTTAGTCTCTAATTCCACAATCTTAGACCAAGAACTAACTTGGTTTCGTAAGTTCTTTCTTAAGACCGATTACCTCACACTAAGCTTGTTCACTAGATCATATAATGAGGTAAGTGAAATAGGATCATAGAAGCATCATCGATTGCTCGGTTGAAAATGGAACTTGATGGGCTGTTCGGGGAGCAACATTAACTGATCAATATTAGAACATCCTTCACCAAATAGAGTCCTTACGGGACTTGGTGTAAGCAATCATCATTATCAACTGAACTTCATCAATTTGATCCGGAACTTCTTGAATAGGAACTTGGATAAATCTTTGGACTAGGACATAATCTAGGTGAAGGTATAGAAACCTCGGCAACAACGAAGGACCCTCATCACCATCTCTTGAAGATTTCCATCGGTGGGAATGGAAGAAGGTACAACAACGATAAGCTCATTCTGACCTCATTCTCCTCGGGTAGCATTACTAACTAACAAAGGAAAATGTGTCCTTCAAATTTAGTCCTCATTGTAGCAATAACTTAGAAGTCAAAACACTTATGGGATGAAAAGCACGGGTTTGTGTAGAAACATTCAATATCATCATAAGAACCTAGGGTACATCAAAAACTTACCCGTTTTCCTAGTTATGTTTTCTACCATATTATCAAAGATATACTTAGAAATTATAAGTCAAACCCTTAGATAAGCAAACAATACCACATCCCATTTGTGTTGGCAACTCCCATCCTCCGGACTTATTGCTCAAACAACTGTAGCAGCGTATGAACCAAAAACCTCCACATAGGACAAAGCTTGTTTTTCAACCACATATCATTCTTGGACTTTGATATCCAATAGCTTTAAGCCCTTCAAGTACCATTGTAGAATCGAATGATAAACACCATTCTCATCATCCAAGCGAAGTTGTCTTACGATCGGTTCCTCTGTCACCACATAAACTTGTCCATCAACACGTGCAACTATCTCGATATCACCTCTCTTTTACCGCGCCAAAATTGAGTAATCAAAGTTTCATATATAGCATCCGGAGAATGTGTCAATGCATATACAATCTTTGATCTTAGTAAGAAAGAAATCATCGGCCTATAAAGTTCATCTCCTCGAAGCGGATCCAAGAAAAGCAACCTTATTATGATCATGTTTGAATTTAAGCGCCATGAGAGTTTTTGAAGATTAGGGTTAGAGTTTTGCACAAAGGAAGTGTTTTAATGAAAGTAATAATCGAATTACTTATTATGGGCGAAACTATGCCGTAGAGAATAAATAGAAAATTTCCCAAATTTGGTCAAGGTTGACCAATGATGGCGTGGACTTCTACTTTTACTCGGTTTACTTATAACCGGTGAAATGAACATCATTACTGCAAGTAGAACAATCGGCGAAAGAGAGACTTACTCTCAAGCTTGATAAATATCTTTTAAGCTGTTTCACCAGCGCATTAATTCTCTTACCACTTGAACCCGGCTATAAAACAATCCCAATGCACATAGACTTTTCATCAAAAATCCCCAAATAATATTTCAAACCCTAAATCCTTCAATCCTTCAAAATTAACGAATAACCATGGTACCAAACTTGAGATCATAGATCTCACAACAACATCCTCATCATCATCCTCATCATCTAGTGAAGATACCAATCCATGGTTTCACTATTTTCCAAAGCCATATCCACTACCAAAAAGTCACCTTTTCTCTCCTCATCGAAGATGAAAGTGTTGAGAAACCAAGTATATCTGTGAAGATTCGATGAATCCTATAATGAGGGAACATCTTACTCCCGACCCTCGGCACCTAGGCCTCAACAAAGGCCCACGAGCCAAAATCCCCACTCCCTATGGGAAGAAAGGTGGTGCTTGGTCTCTCGCATCATGTTTTGGTGCATCATCACATATCGTGTCGAGAAATGGAAAAGGAAAATGATGTAAGTTGTTGTATGATGGAAAGAGTAGATGATGCACAAAGGAAAATCTTTCCTTCTCATCTCTCTGCCACAATCGACTTGACTTCTTGTTTTCATCAATCCATCCTCTCCATTTTGATCCTTAGCATCTGTACAAGTTGGTTATGCTTATCACACCGGCATATCCATCATATAGTGCCAAAAGATGTGAGCGATCGTGCATATCCAACACTATTAGTGTGAAAGATGTGGCGGTCATGCTCATCGTGCTCATCTTAGATGTTGGAGCGGATGTTATGTAATAGATTAGGACTATTAGATCATGTAGATGCTTTTGATGTTGCTAGTACTCTTGTAAGCGTAAGCTTTAAAGCTGTTTCTTGAATGAATGAATGATCTATTTGTACATACTTCTTTTGATTGAATCAAATAACTTGATCTTGTAACCCGGAGGAAACAAATAGCACACTTGACTGACAATGAATTCGATGGAAACCGACAAGCTTTCATGACCATATCTCAGTGATCGGGGACAACCATTACGCAAAACAAACACGAAACATACGCCAACCAACAAAAAAACACACTAAAATTACATTAGCGAGTTAGAGTTAGTTAAAACCTAACAAATATACAAAATTACATAGCAAAATGCAAAGTTATACACAAATCCTCCCACGAGGCATATGCCTCCCAGAGCCTATGCCTCCCTTAAACTTTTAGGTTAAGGGTTAAACATGCAAATATGGACCACAAGGTGTTGAAACCTTGGTCCTTGAAAACCTTTGTTAACAAATCGCCACATTATCATCGGTGTGAATTTTGACCACATTTATCAAATTTTTATCATATGCATCTCTTATAAAGTGGTGCACGATTTCAATATGTTTTGTTCATTGTGGCTGGTTTTTAACAATGCATATGGTACTTTGATTATCAATAAAAATGGTTGTGTTCATGAAATTATACCCATAATCCAACAAGCGATTTTGAATCAAAGAACACATCCACGACAATTAGCGACTACATACTCTGCTTGATAGATGAGGTAGCCACAATAGTTTGTTTCTTGCATTGCCAGAAATCAATCTCTTTCAAGGAATTGGCAACCTCCGGTGGTGGACCTCCTATCCAGTTAGCACCGGCATAGTCACTATCACTATAAGCTTCCAACTTAAAGGAGACTCTTTTGGGTACCAAAGACCTAGAAAAGGTTGGCCTTTAAGGTGCCAAAGATCTTCTTCTGACATTGAGATGGGAAGTCGGTGGAGTAACTTGATGTCGCGAACAAACACTCCAGACAAAAGTAATATCGGGCACGGAAGGCATTAAATACATCAAAGACCCAATCATAGACACTGTACAAATGAACATTCACGGGTGGATCGACTTCATTGTTGGTCTTTGACTTTGGAGCTTCATAAGGTGTAATGTGATCCTTACACCCTCCATACCAAACTTCTTCAAGATGTCCCTCACATATTTGTCTGGTGATAAAGATACCATCGGTTTCTGCTTGAACTTGAAGACCAAAAGAAAGTCAACTCTCCCGTTGCACTCATACGAAACTCTCCTTCATAAGCTCCTCAAACTCCACGCACCAAGCTTCCTTTGTGGATCCAAAGATAATGTCATCCACATAGACTTGCACAAGAATAATGTCGGAGGAATTCTTCTTTAGGAAAAGAGTCTTATCAATTGCACCCTTACGTAACCATGCTTGGTAGAAGGTAGAGACCCTAGCATACCGGGCTCGGGTGCTGATGTAGTCCATAGAGAGCTTTGACCACCTTATAAACATAATTAGGATGATCGGGATCTTCAAATCCTTTAGGTTGAGTGACATACACCTCCTCTTCAATTTCACCATACAAGAGGCTCCTTTAACATCCATTTGATAGACCATAAAACCCATATAGGATGCATAAGCTAAGAAAATCCAGTATAGCCTCAACTCTTTGCCCTTTGGTGCAAACACTTCATCATAATCTATCCCTCCTCTTGTCTATAACCACGTGCAACTAACTTTGGCTTTGTTTTTAATGACAACACCTCTAGCATCTCTCTTATTCTTGATCCATTTTGTCCCAATAGCATACTTACCATCGGTAGTGGTGCCAAAATCCAAACACTGCTGATTTTGAAGCTGTTGCATCTCATCCTGCATTGCTTCAAGCCGACTTGAGTCTTCAAGCACGAGTAACCTTGGTTGGTTCCACTTGTGAGAGAAAACAAGCAAGCAGGACAATGTTGATAGTCGTGTGATTGTCTCTCTGTACGATTTGAGACATAAGAGACAAAAGCCACTGTCCATATTTAGAGCAGCCACGGTACCTCTTGTTCTAACGGTGCATTAGGATCACCAATAATATTAGGCTGTGGATGAACATTGTTGATCCTAGTTGTAGTGGTGGTGTTGACATCAATGGAAGAATCAAGATTAGTCATAGTAGGTTCAAAGTCGGTTATCATAGGAAGGTGTGTTGAAGATGCACGCTTAGGTTGATGATGACCAAGATCACGAAGGTTTTGGAAACCTTGTATAAGGTTCTCAAGATGCATTGACACTCTAGTAGAAATAGGAGTAGTGTCACCATGTCTTTCGGCCGAATTGTAGAGGTGAGGAGAAAGCGAGAACTACCTTGAGGTTGAAGTTTACTGAGAGCTTCATTAGTGATATGTTCAACATTCTTCGGCATCTAAGTTGGTGCATACTCTTGTTTCTTGATCGGCAAGATCCTCGGCATAATAGAATTCATCTTCACCGCGCATCAGTATAAACTTTAGAAGTGTCACCTACAAAATTGTTAGGAGAGAAGGAAGGCACTACAATGGGTTGTTCATCATCGGACCAGCTGTCGAATGAGCATCAAAGTGTACGTATTAGGAGTTGGAGATGCTTGAATCGCATTTGATCGACCTTATGTCTAGCATAACCAAGTAATCGGTCAAGTAGTCAAGATCAAATGACCAAACATGACCACGGCCTTGAACATTAGGCTTGTCTTCAAGATACCTCAGTTAAGTCTCCTCAATCTTCTTGCGGATACATTGTAAACCACATATGCCTTACTATGAGCGAGAATACCCCACAATGTAACCATCATCGACTTTCTCATCAAATTTGCCCAAAGGATCACTTGGTATTCAAGATTGTCACTGACGACCAAGCGGTTTAAGGTAATGAATAACGAGAACTTTTCCAAAGAAGTTCATATGGTGTTTTAAGATGTGGTCTAGTAATGGACACTCTATTGAGTACATAACAAGGTAGCCAACGACCTCGGTCAAAACATGGTAGGAAGTTTAGAGTCGCTAGCATTGATCTTGCGACCTCTATTAAGGTTCTATTTTTCTTTACGCCACCCCGTTTTGTTGAGGGGTTCTTGGAGTGCTATAGTCCCTTTGATTCCTTTAACTGCGAGTTCTATTAGAATGGCATTTTGAACTACATACCATTATCACACCTAATTCCTTTCACCTTTTGTTCAACTGATTCTCAATAAGGGTAATGAAGTCTTTCAATATTGCGAAGTTTCATCTTTGGTACTTAGAAAGAATACCCAACAAAATTTGCTAAAACCATCGGTGATCACGGACAAAATATTTATGATCAATGCTTCTTACTTTAGTTGGACCAAACAGGATCCATATGAAGCGGTGAAGAGGTTCGAAATAATAGTTCTTCTGTATGTAGGAACTCCTTTATATGAGGCTCTGTCTTTGCTTTCCTTTGTGCATGCAACACAGTTATGATCATTTGTGAACACTTTGGCGGAAGACCTTGAACAAGGCCCGGCTTAGAGGCTGGTTGATGGTCTTGAAATTGACATGGGCCATCCTTACGTGCCATTTGGTGGACTCATCCACGAGATGCTTTAGCCACCAAACATGTTAAGTCACCCGGTGGTTTGACATTAGTTAAGTTGAATGTATACAAATTGTGACTACGAGGAACCTTGATGGGGTTGAAGTATCTTACGGGAGTTTGAAGTCTTTAGGCGACTGAGACATTCATCCTACAGTGAAGAGTACTTTGTTCTTAGTGTCCAGATTTGTGGGCGAGAACAAATTAAAGTGTTGAAGTTCCTTGACATAATAAACATTCTCAAAGTCGGTGAGGTGTTACGATGGTCCCTTTACGATGGTTATTCCATCACTCCCTCCAAGGTTACATTGCCTCCACGCTTCAATAGGTATAAAATTATGCATCATGTCCACGTTTCTGACATACTTCTAGAACAACCAGCATCAACAATACCAACATCTTTATGCTTAAGGGATGATCCTACAACAACAAAAATATACAAAATTAGTACACTATGGAGGCTCAGTCATTCTTGACTTGAACACCTTAATGGATCATATGAGTTGTGCCATGTAGAAGTATAAGATCCACTATTGTTCTTGGGTTTCCAATGAAACTTAGGTCTCTGTTTATTCCAAGAACAACTTCTGAGGTCTTGACATTGATATCGATATCCTCTCCCATCGGTCATTGGGTTAACATATCTGGGCCAAAACCATTTTAAAATATTCACTTGTTGGTTGAACATATGGTTTTCAAATGATCTTCTCCAAGGAAAAGAAGTATTATAATTAGCGACTTGTGGAACATAAGGTGGTATATCATTAACATTGGTCCACATTGGTGCGGTTTTCCTAGAATCACCATATCTACTCATTCTTTGCTCATGATAGTCACAATCCTTAATTAAATAAGTTTACTTCCACACACAAAACATTTCTTACGAAGAAGATTTATTCAAACCAAAAAAGTATTCTTACAAGCGAAGTATTCAAACCAAAATCATGAAAAGAATTGTTTTAACAATTATTATGCAAAGAATTAAAAGCAAGTCTTGAGGCAAGCATCTTGGAAGGGCATTCCTTGGCGACAACTTCTGTCATGCTTATTAGTAGTCTTGGGTCTTGGCGGGGTGAAGACTTGGGAAGGTCAGACTTGGGAAGGTCGGAGACTTGTCATTTGAATCACACTCACAGACCCTTGCTTGGAGGACTTGTCACTTTGTTAACACAAGAGACAAAGTCATTAGTAGAAGTATTAGGGTGCAGCGAGTCTTTTGACTTTTGCCATACGGATGGTGTGATCCATCAAAGTCATTAATAGTGGAAAGGTCAATGGGCATGTGCTCTTTCTGGTTGGTCCATGAGCGACATGTAGGTCACCTTCTTTCACAAAATTAGCTAGGCACTCTTGGTGTAGATCTACGTGTGTCATCCCTAGCTTCTAGGCCTACATATTTCTTAAAACCTAAAGCCCTTTGTAGAATTGGGAGCTTGAGCGCTATAAATGAGACTAGCCAACTTATTACCATTCATCATCCACTCATTATTCCTAGCAATTTCCTCCTTAATTTTCTCCTTAAGCTCTAGATTTTCGACTCTACATACGCTCTTAACTTTTAGACCATTTAACTCATTTGTAGCACATTCGAGATCTCTTTCTAAAACACCTATTTTCTCACCATAAGCTATTTCATTCTTTTGTAACCAAACCTTTTGTCTTTCTAGTGTTTTTAAAGCACATTTATAAGCTTCTACTTCCACATAGCATTCATTATATTTTGGTTCCATAATATCATAAGCTTGTTTGAGTTCATTATAACGCTCACTACAACCAAACAAGCAGTTTTGTACACGAGAGATGCCCATCAAGGCAATCGATCATGCCTATCCTCGAAGTACGACCATGATCAACCCACATTCTCGGAACCATCATTGTCATCCTCTTCATGTTGCTTGATCCACATTGCTATCAAGAGTGACCAGCGGTTGATCCTTTTGAATTTCCTGCGACCTTACGATCTGGCGATAAGTGGAGTATCTTGTCTCATCACCGACTTTCTGTCTTTGCATTCTACGGAAAAGTGACCCATCTGTTGGCATGTGAGCATTTAACCTTCCTTTTGTCAAACCTTGCTGGATCCGTCCTTTGAACCCAAATCTTCTACCGACTTTGCGCTCAAAGTTCTTGATATCCATGGAAATCATGGCCACTTGCCGCTTCGGCTTCATCTCTTCCATGTCAAGCGGGTCCACACGATCAAAATCCTCATAAGCAGTTCTGCGAGGATCATAATCGACAAAGGTTCCAAGTACATCTTCCATAATTCCTTTGGATCTGGGAAGAGAGCTTGATGAAGGAGCGACATTAGATGATGATGGATATGAGCTTGGAAAATAGTTTGATTTTGGAGTAGAGGCTCCAACAAAGGCGATATGACTAGCGATGAAGATGATCGAAAAGGGCTTCTAACATCATGTTCAAGAGCTTTAAGTTTGTTATAAAGCTCATCAAAGTCATCATGTCCAAAC